>BSQZ01000065.1:1702500-1712500 GCA_033239005.1 Lamellibrachia satsuma
TATTGTTAGACTAACATTATTATTCTTACACGAATGTCTGTGTTGAACCATTACGCATAAGCTTATACGCCGTGTTATCTAAAGATTTGAACTTTACCTTTTAAGAATATGCGTGTTATATACCAATCTTGGTAGCAATAATTGCGTAGCAGTGCATTTAGTAAGACACAATCACGCACCAAGCAGACCTTGATCCATATTTTCAAGGTCAATTATATGCCACCACAAACAACAGCCAAAGTGGTTACATATGTGAGAATAAT
Source organism: Lamellibrachia satsuma (assembly GCA_033239005.1). NCBI lineage: Eukaryota > Metazoa > Annelida > Polychaeta > Sabellida > Siboglinidae > Lamellibrachia > Lamellibrachia satsuma. The sequence goes on from BSQZ01000065.1 coordinate 1,702,764, forward strand.
CGTTATCATATGTGGAAGCAACCCTGCAAAATGTTACGTTTTTATGAAAAGTCCTCCAGATATGTGGCTTACGTCTCTCACTAGAATATTTTTCATGGAACATTCGATTATGCCGACTTGTCTAATTAATTCAATTGTCATCATAGGTGTAATATATGATCAGAACGACAGTGATAATTCGGTTTATAGTTGACATGGTGTTTCGGTTAAGCCGCTTAATGTCGTTTCATGTGACGTTGTGAAAGACGACACAAAGTCGATACTCATTAGGCTGGATACTTTTGACATCACGTGCAATTACGACACTGCAGTCGTGTTGCATGAACCACTCTAGGGACATAAATGTAGGATTTTTGCTCTGTTTTAAATATCGTTGTAATATACCCCCAAGGTAAAACGGTCGGAATAATTTATTTCCCATTTTGAGCTAAAGCTATAAATAAAAGTTTCAGTTTACTGTGATCGTTTTACTATTCGTCCACCCATAGCCCTACGCTTAGTGCATCATTGTATAGTGAAACAACTAAGCTAAAATATTACAAGGTGTATTCGTGATGTGCTACATTATATAAAAATACATCTGGCTAAGGAATGTATACTTGGGCTTGGGACCTGATCCATCTAGCTTCGTTCGCCACGACCCTGGCCGTTTTAACGCTGAGAACCCTATTTATTTATATTTATTATTATTTATTATTATTTATAGTTGTGACTTTGTTAGGTGTTCCACCATATATGTTCACTGCGCTAACTCACTTGTTGTTGTGGTCTTCATATTTAATATATAATCGTTCAGGTAAACCACACAGCTGCAGACGAGATGATTGGTCAAAGCACCTGCATTCAAGACCTCACAAAATGTCTCGTGAGCCGGAGAGCCGTGGCCAACCTGGCTGGTGTTTGACGCTGCACAAGCTTGACGCATAGGTTGGGGTATAACTATAATGCTACACCTAATGTAACTTGACGCATAGGTTGGGGTATAACTATAATGCTACACCTAATGTAACTTGACGCATAGGTTGGGGTATAACTATAATGCTACACCTAATGTAACTTGACGCATAGGTTGGGGTATAACTATAATGCTACACCTAATGTAACTTGACGCATAGGTTGGGGTATAACTATAATGCTACACCTAATGTAACTGTGGACATGACCCCCCCCAACGATGGAACATCCACTACAATGCCCCCTCCTGCCAGAGCCCTGTAGACCAGACGACTTGGTGGTGTACAACTCCTGTGTCAGAGCCTGTGTATTGCAGTGGCCGGGACAAGTCTCGAGAGCGCGAAGAGATGACAATTACGTTCTACCTATCTGGTCTGTATCAATTTCCAGTGCGTTGGCGATAAGGTTGTAGAACCCACGTATTTGAAAATGGTGAAATGTTAACAATATTAACAATAATAACATGTTGTTTACCAAACACGATATAATTCAACGTCATGATATTGCTTTGTCATTATCTGGAACAATGGAACAACGGTTTAAATTCGAATACTACCACAATCAGGTTTAAGTGAAAGGTTTGATTGAATGTACTCCTGCCATGTCATATCCGATTATTCTCTGAGACGTACAAAGTTGAAACCCAGTGCAATGTCACCATTAATTACAGCTTTTTCCATGCGATAGAAGACAATGTTCAAGACGCCGTACATTATAGATTATCCGCAGCATGGTACGCCACGTTAGCAAAGGTTCATCAAGTACATAAATTGTGGAATTGCCTACATATGATTAGCCATAATCACCACAGATTGACCTTCTGACGCAATCAGCAGATGATTAGCAATTGACGCAAACGGAATGCCACAATACCGACTAGAATATGCACATGAGAAGTTGTAATCTCAATCGTGTTCGGCATGGTACCAACCATGACGTTGCTCTAGTCTCTGCGACCTTACAGAGGTTAGGCATACTAATTGTAACTTAATAAACAATAGCTGCAGTGAATAGGCAATGGATGGAATACGATTCTGGATGGTAACGGAAACCCATACAAGGCGTTGATATAGCAACATTAACACATGTGTGTTTTGTACAGATATTGAACATTATATTAATCGGATACTGTACATAAGACATGACGCAAATTGCAGCCAATCGATAATACAGTTGCACATTCATTTAAACCGGCGATACGTGATTACAAATACTAATGAAAACGTATGTTGTCTTACTTTCTAGGCATTCCTAGAAAGTAAAATAATCTAACAGGGTGTCAATTCTAAAGAGTTAGCGCGGAAACCAAAAAAAGCTAAGTTTTTTATTCTGGGAACACACCACAGAGCAGAAGAAGATGATCGAAGCTGTTCCTGGATCATACCGATATGTAAATGCTCAGATGCCTGGAAATGCAGTGTGCCTCTGCGCTGCTGTCACAGTAACATGACAAATGTTCAGCCTGGAATGGGGATGTTACAATAAACGGATTTTCAAATCTGCTTTACATGTTTTGTGATGCTCATTTCAGACCCGTATGAATAATTCAATTCTGACACCATTGCACAGACACGAGAATTGCGATGCGCGTATAATGTTATCATATTCAATGTTTGCATCCCAGCCCAGAGCCACAACACAATTGTCTTTTTTACAAGATGCATGGCTATAGATAAATTGTGTAATTTCAGCGCCTAATCTTATGATTTTACTTACAGCAGACAACCAAGTGTGTTTGGTTTATGACGAGTCATCAAGAACAGTGTGACTGAAATCATGTGATTTTGTTAACGGCGATACCAATGATCAGTAACAATGCAATTGAACATTCGTTGTTCCCAGTAAGAAATATATTCCAATTACGAATCCAATTCCTATTCTAGTTGGGTGCAGTCCCAATGGTAGACCCATGATAGAATGTCAACTACAATGCTATAATTGGAATTGGTCTAGCACGGATTGTTCTATAAAAAGTATAATTTTAACTAGAGTAGGTAGACACCGAAAGCATGTTAAGTTTGTAAATAATATTATTTTGTATTACGTTTAGATCTGGCAAACACACATTTTGCAGAAGAAACCCGTATCGGTGAGATCTATGCGGGATGAATATGTATTTTGTATTTGCGAAATGTTTTCACTTCTCTTACCTAGCATTGACAACAAGAGAGCGAACCAACGTACTAATTGGTGATATATCGCTGGCAATATTTAGGCAAATCGTTTGTTTTAATATGTGAAATGACAGCATGCAAAGACGAATCTAAGATGTTCAATCGATAGTCGCATGCAAAATTATTTCGCTATTTCCGGTCCACCATTAATATAGGCAGATTGACGTGAAGAGCACTAGACTGCCTTTCAGAAACATGTTTAATTAGCATCATGCATGCATTACTCTTGCATACCAAATAGTGGTCAATACCTTATTTAATAAAAATTAATATAGTATTTATTTTTTAATTGAACATATATTGGATATAATCAAACGTTATACGAGTAGCTGCAAGCGGTTATATTAAAACACACGAGCATCACTTTAAGATTATCATTGATAGGATGTCGATTGAACTCGCAATGCTTGAAAAATACTAGCGTCAAAACCGCCATGCTTGTCCAAGACCAAGAAAGGATCAGACCTTGAAGAAGCGAATGCCTGGTGGAACGTTCAATAAAGCATAGTAAGTCAATCTAGTATCAATACTCCCCAAATACTTCCCTGGAGTCAGATGGAAGTTGAACCAGAGTGCTCAGTGTGACTTTAGACATAGATTGGAGTCTGCAGGTCACAAAGCGCGAGCTGCGTTGGGAGTTGCCAAAACTGTCAGATGCGAAGGATGAGTTTCTTAGGTCGCTCAGAACCTGACTTGTTTTGTTTGCTTTGTTTATATGTTTTATACGTTTGAAACAAAAAGAGTTATCCTGAAACCTGACACAGGCTTGGGAAAAACGGAAAAAAGACTGCAATGCAAGACAGAAACTGGCATCATCGAAAGTACCACCTGCGCACAAAACTCAAAATTAATCAGCATTGTTTTGTTAGACCTGAAAATAAACTACGCAACCATTGCCAATACACTCCACTGCTGGCACAATTACCAACCAGAACACGAAGAACAACTCCACCAACATCATCAAAACTTCAACCACAAAATAGCATCTGTCGAAATTTTGCATCATTAGCAATGTAATAAACGTTGTCAAATTCGATATATGTCAAAAGATTTGTTCCGCACTATTAGTCTCTTGTCAAAACGTAATTTTATCAACTAATACAAACTGACTGTTCGTCAAATATCACTATCAGTAAATCACCTTTGAAACAAAACATACACAAAAACAACAAAGTAAAGACAATATGCAACGTACTGAAGTATTTTTCAATTCTGATAACAATGCATATATTCCGATATACTTACTGGAGTTCTGCGAGTGACCGCCTGAAATTTCACGACTTGTTCAACACCTGCAGCGAACAGCGCAGCGAGTGAACCGTTGGCGTCAGTTTGCTTCTAGCGTCTGTTATGGCGTCCGTGTCCTCGTCAGAGACGACCTGCCAGCAGCTGGGAGCGGCGACCAATGCGGCAGTCCGTGGCACGTTGACGTCACAGAGGCGGCTGACATCGACAATACCTTGCGCGAAGACATATTGACGCTTGCCCGTGTGCCAGCCTCAAGCGGCGGCGTCCAACCCACGCGTGCGCGGTTCTGCAGTCACCACTTAAACGCCATACGTGCAGTGCGTGTCCGTCCATTACAGATTGGGTCGTATATATTTATGCCGGAGTGACATATCGTTGCTCGTTAACTGTCGTCGCACTAATAATAGGAAACCACCAATAAAAAAGCTACCTCCTTATTTTCAGCGGGCATCGACCTGTTTGGACCATTAGAAAGGTATATTTAGTCGAACGGAAAATGATTACTGGGATTCGCAGATTACGTTTTGTCAGCTATTGTTTCTGCGGTGACCGGTACAGTTCACAAACCCTCAAGTCATGGAAGCCTGTTCAAAAGTACCACACCTAAAATTCTACACCTCACTCCGTGGAAGATGCCATCACACAACGTATCTGGGAAATTTACAACCGCGCTGCAGTTACTTCGTATGTAGCACACCTGGCCCGGTCAATTGCGAAGCACTCGTGTCTTTACAAAGCGAACTGTACTACCTCAATTGACAATATAGCTCGTCTCGGCGGGGTACATATTTTGTTTGAATGCGTGGAGCGAACATGCTCAACGCGTCTGCGTGGATAATTACATCAAGAGCTACGCAGAGTGAGCTCATTAAGGACTGTCTAGTCACAGGTGGGGTCCCTCGGGAGATTGACTCGATACTAATAGTTCACTCCGTGTATAGTGCCCAGAATGAAGACGGAAACCATTAATGCAAACACCATTGTCAGATGTGTGTACTGAATTGTTACTTTGTTGCGTTTGAAACGTCGGCACATAAGCCTACATTTGGCTTTGTCAAAGAGCGAGAAAACTTAACTTCTGGTGGACTTTAGATGTTGAAACATGTCATATGATTTAATATTTTAATGTCATAGTGCTACCTTAACCAGTATATAACTACACAAAACATCTAGTTGACATCGGTTGGACTTTTGCCTCCCTCATCTTCCACCGCTTGTATCGTCACACAGCATCTGGACAACTTTTCATTTCAAGCCATACGTGGAATGATTGTAACATATATAGAACCATGCTTAAATATTGCAACGTTCTGCTAAGATTACGGACGCACTACCAACAGCCAATATGTATAAAATTGCTGCGCGAGGCTCCAGAAAGCGACAACGTAGTGTACCGAGAAAGGTGTTGATGAGTTCATGGTGAACGATCTTTTTGTTGAAATGAATACGTTGATGTTGACGAACGGAGGATGTGGTGAAGTTGGGTCATGGGATTGCCAAAGCTTCCATTTAATATTTTATGCTCGGTTGTGCTGTCGCATTCAGACAGCAAGTAACTCTTCAGTGCTCTTGATAAATGTAGTGAGAACACACATACATGTACGAAGAACTGTTTACAAAATATGTTACACAAGTCAAACAAATGCCAGGTACCTTCAGTACTGTTGTCGATAACAAAGATCTCACCACAAAAACTGGTAGCTCTTTTGTATGCGTCGGAATCATTGTCAGAGCATAGTGAACATCAGGGGTTTCCATCTTCATTTGAGTAATAATTGAGTTAATGACGACTGATGTATTGTTCATATACAAACCTACACCATTCTGCCAAGGAAATATATGTTTCTGCCTCGCAATGTCAACCACTTCAAAGAAGAGATTATTTGTGTTTTAGCACGCCAGTGCATTCAACCCGTGTACAGCTAAGACGAATGGTCCCTCATTTATGGAACTGAGCAAAGAATCATTCACAATGCATGTCTGGGTCTTCTTATATGTACAGCCTTTAGTAATATCGTGAGCCTTTAGTACTCACGTGATACGTTTCAACATCTAAAGTCCCGCTGTCACATACTGCTAATTTGGTCAGTCATGAAAAATGGTGCGTACTAAACCGTGTCTTAGGCATATACCACTCAGAGCATACTAAAAAGTAATCACCATTTCAAGCAAGTGCCTTAACATTCCAGTTAACAGTTCACAACGGTTAGTCAATTATCCGGAATAGAGAAACGAGAAGACAAAGCAGGATGGGGATTAAGAAAAATTAAGAAACATCTGACAAAGGGCAGGACACATATATAGCATGAGTGCGGAGAGTTTGACAAACGTAGCAGGGAAAACAGAGAGCGATGTAAGTAGATGAGGAAGTGCGAAATGAAGATGGAGGGATAGTGTTAAGACAGATCACGAAAGGACATAGGTGAACATCCTAGAGTGTTAAAGAATGGCAGAAGATCGATGGAGAAGACTCTTCGAGAAAGCGGAAGAGACAAGTGATGTGGCCCCCCACCCCGCCGGGGACCAAGGGACAGAAGAAACAGCACATTGTAATGGCATATTACAGAATAAATGATTTGGAGCAATTTGTGATGGCTTCGTAATAATTGCCCACTACAAATTCAGTAGTGATGCGAACAACAGACATGCGTACACATGTTTTATTTTCGTATTGTCGTACGTACAATTAAATGCTATCACGCCGTAAAACCTAAGATCATTTTGCTCTAATAAAAAATCTGCAAGAATCAACAAGTTTAACCCAATGGCAAATCGACGTTTAACACACATCAGACATTGAACATGTCCGCCAAGACTTGCCAGAGCCAAAACAAAAGTAACGCAATGCAATTATTTTATGAGTTTACGATGTGAAGATTGCTGCGATTTGTTACAACAGTGAAATGCACATTATACTATTAATACTATTAATACGACAAATGTGCCACAACATCTAGACAGAAGCAACGCGTAGTACCACTTTACACTTGTTTTCACGAGACAACGACCATGTTTAGTCAATGCGAATTACCGCAGCATTTATTTTAAGATACTCAATTACCGACGACACTTTCTAACGTCGGATACGATGACATTATCCTAATCACATGCAATGTTTGTAAATTGTACGGTTTCATCTAAGTAACTAGGGAGATGTCGTACAAGCGACCACAGGCAGTTGGTTTCAGTTGCTAGTAAGAACATCTCGAATCCAGTCCCTGAAGAAAGCGACGCTGGCGTAGACGCCAGGAAAGCCTGGCACTCCACAGCCAATGTTCCACGAGACGACGCCCACCTGGTACCATTGGCCGGCATACTGGCACATCAGCGGCCCACCAGAGTCGCCCTGTACATACATAAAGTATCGATTAGTATATCTAACAATATATCACAAAACTGCCATCCAATGTATAAAAAACATATGGCAAGTGGACAAAACATTGTTTCATCTGTGTTTAACCCACCTTTCTGGGATATCAGTCAAATTTTTTAAACATGCTGCTTGCATTAACACGAGTTGTAGACATTCATTCATATTGTCATATTGACAGTCGTTGTAACACAAGAACAGATTATTCACGTTTACGCAAACACCGTCAAACACGTATGCAAATACCCACGTGCACGCGTACGTGCGCACGAATGTTTCTCCGATGTTAATTTGACGATTAGTCGTTGGATGTCGACTTGCATTAAGCGACCAGCCCCAATGTTTCGCTCAGCTTACGCTGGGGTTGGAGCCGCAGGGATTCTAACCAAATACGTCGTAATTTCGTTTAAGCAGTTTCCTAATTTGGTTTGACCATTTACGTACGCCGGCCTTTCACGTTGTCTCGGGACGGATGAAGCGCTAACACCAGCTGCCGCCTTTCACCAAAACTAAAACGGGCCGGTTAACCTGTCCACGAACAGGACTTTTCTTTTCACTACGAACTATCGCTGGACTCTGTTTTTTTACAGTAACACGTTAGAGTGCGGGTCCCGCAACGATGCAACTGTTCTTCCCTGTTGAGAGTCAGACACTCACTGGATTCAAACACGCTCACCCGTATAATGGGCTTAGAGAGAAATAGTGCATTAAAACGGTACGTTTTTTTATATCATAGTTATCCAGTCCGTAGGGCCACTCAAAGAGCATTACACTTCACCACTGGCAGACCTGTTCGTTGCAACACCAACTCGACATGTCTGAAAAGCTTCATCCACGCTGCAAATTGCGGTGCGAAGAGTATTCGTTTACACGTCCACCACTGCCTACATCCAAGTACTCATGTATACATGGGGGTGAATTGAAGCAGCGTCAATCTTCGAAACGGCAGCAAGATTATTCGGCGGCGGCTACTTCTGCAACAGTCTTAGTAGCTGCCTACTTCTGGTACCGTCTTAGAAGATGCCTACTTCTGCTACCGTCTTAGTAGGTGCCTACTTCTGGTACTGTTTTAGTTGGTGCCTACTTCTGGTACCGTCTTAGTAGCTGCCTACTTCTGGTACCGTCTTAGAAGATGCCTACTTCTGGTACCGTCTTATTAGGTGCCTACTTCTGGTACTGTCTTAGTAAGTGCCTACTTCTGGTACCGTCTAAGTAGCTGCCTACTTCTGGCACCGTCTTAGAAGATGCCTACTTCTGGTACCGTCTTAGTACGTGCCTACTTCTGGTACTGTCTTAGTAGGCGCCTACTTCTGGTATTGTCTTAGTAGGTGCCTACTTCTGGTACCGTCTTAGTAGCTGCCTACTTCTGGTACCGCCTCGTAGCTGCCTACTTCTGGTACGGTCTTAGAAGATGCCTACTTCTGGTACCGTCTTAGTAGATGCCTACTTCTGGTACTGTCTTAATAGGCGCCTACTTCTGGGACCGTATTAGTAGGCGCCAACTTCTGGTATTGTCTTAGTAGGTGCCTACTTCTGGGACCGTCTTAGTAGCTGTCTACTTCTGGTACCGTCTTAGAAGATGCATACTTCTGGTACCGTCTTAGTTGGTGCCTACTTCTGGTACTATCTTGGTAGGCGCCTACTTCTGGGACCGTCTTAGTAGGCGCCTACTTCTGGTACTGTCTTAGTAGGCGTTTACTTCTGGTATTGTCTTAGTAGGCGCCTACTTCTGGCGGATAGATGATCCTTGACAGTATTTTGCTCTAGCGTATAACCTGTCATAATGACTTGACAAAAAGCTATTCATTTGTGACGTTAACGTGCCTTTCATTTCCTTGATCCTGGGATAGACTTTGTAAACGTCGATCTCTCGATTGACAGTCCGAAGTATAAACCCGTGGGCGGGTATCCAGACCCTGAAAGGGGCAGCTCAGTTTCCCAAAAAGGCTCCAGGCGGCTGGACTCCACATGTCTACACGATACGCTCGCGC
>BSQZ01000065.1:1717500-1720000 GCA_033239005.1 Lamellibrachia satsuma
GATGACGACCGACACGACGTCTCTATTGAGGTAGTCGTCGTCGTCCTTCACCAGGTTGTGGGCTCCAATGCGCACGCGCAGGACGTCGAGGAATTCGTCGTTATTCCAGTCGCTGAAGTTGCGCGACCGGTTCTCAGTGGACAGGGCGTACATACTGAAACAGTGGAAACCGGCGACATATCGTATACATACACGTACACACGCATGCACAAGCACATACACGTATACACGCCTGGCACACACGCGCGCGCACGCACACAGATGCACACCCGCCACACATGAACGCGCCCAAACACCCCCCCACCCATACACATACACACACTCACACTCACACACACACACACACACGCACGCACACACACACACACACACACACACACACACACACACACTCGTGTAGCTATTTCCATAACTCGTTAAATTTACGTAAACATATGATAATATTCACCGTCTAAACGATAACATTTAAAAATAAAAACACCGTCTCAGGGCCAATCGCCATGGGGTTTTCACGTTACCGACCTACGATCAATACTTCGATTTCTCCCTAATTATATTAGAATAATTACGGACTATGAAGTGCTACAGTGACAAATGTCCTTCACTGACTTTAAATTTCCTCTTATAACCAGTAAATTAATATTATTTTAAGTAATTTGATTGATAAGTGCTGATCCATTTCAGTAATTTCGGATACGACTTTTAAGTCATGCGTGTCCATATGATTTCTGTATTTAAGAAAGTCCACGGTAAAGCGCAGGTATAAATATGCTGCAATGACCTTGCTGCATGTATCCACACGTAAAGGAAAGGAAGCATGCTAGACGCCTGTTCAATATACAGATCAATGTTCGAGTAAATCATTCTGGAATGTGTGCGTTTGTGCGTGTGCATGTGCGTGTGTGTGTGCGTGCGTGCGTGCGTGCGTGGGTAAACACATCAATTACGTACGTGAATACGCAATGTGCCGCTGTTAGAACCCATCGGCTGTCGACGACACTGCCACCACAGACGTGACGGAAGGTGTTTGAGCTGTCGTCGTACAGCTCGATGGAGACGAGCCAGGGCCACACGGCCGCCTCGGTAGGTGAGCCACCCACCACCCTCCTGTGGCGCCGTCGGTGGATCGTCTTGCGTAGGCCGCATTTGTGAATTATATCTGCGGGGCAAATCTAATGTCTGAAACACGGTGACATCTACAACAGGTGTCGACAGTAGATTTACGTGAACCAAACGTCGATGATAACAACAAAGGTCAACTTTGGTCAAAATCCAGGGTCTACCTGACATATTGATCTGCACCTGTATACGGCTGTATCTTTAATCAAAATTGCGTTTATTTAACTGTATTGCCCACCACAGCAACACCCTCCGGGTGGCAAGGGGACATTGACTTATCGATAGCTCAGCAAGTTGTTATATAATAATAACCAGTAAATTTAAACACATTCACACTCCAAGTATTAAGGCAATTAGTACTTAGAACATCGATCATGGTTATTTAACGTATGTAGTTTTTACTGTAGCTCTGTGCGCCCCCAATCTTTCATTCTATGCGAATAGGTGATTGACGTTCTGGCTGCGATGACGACACTGCGTAGTTGCATGCACGCCGACTGTCAGCTTTCGGCATTTTGAGTAGAATGTCAAAAGTCGCGCGTGGTAGCCGTATTTCGGCTATTGACAGTTTACGAGACAGTCCACAGAAGTGAGTGCATCCCATCATTAAACTTTCGGCTACGCCTGCGTGTATCGTTCAATGATACGTTTATATACCCGCATTTCGTTACACTGCTAAGGATGGGGACGAAAAGTGATGACAAATCTACAACTGTCATGTCTACTCACTTCATATGTTAATAGAAATACGTTATCTGAAATGTCAGCTACAAAACAAAAATATAAAGCATAATGGTAAATACGCCTTACCTGAACCTGTGCCTACATGGATCATCGCAGGTGGTCATGAAAACAAAGAAAAGTACGTGGTAAGAATTTATTGAACGTGTTTGGCAACAGCAACGACTGCAGCGATATCAGCAGCAGCAGCAGTAGTAGCAGCAACAGCAACAACAACAACTACAGCAGCAGCAGCAGTAGTAGTAGCAGCAGCAGCAACAACAACAACTACAGCAGCAGCAGAAAAATTCAAGTTATGCACTTTTAAAAGGTCACGCCGTGGAAATGTTAAAGAAATGAACCTCTTTTAAAAAGTTACAAAACATAACTGAGTAAATATATGTGTGAAATGCGGACGAATATTACAGGGTCAGTTATTGTTTCTCTACTTTCGGTCGTACTTTCCCGCGGACAAAGCCTACTTAACAGCCGAACATCGAAAATAATGTCACGAATGCTTACCGCAACCAATGAAATGGGCCTTGATTGGCGCATGTCGTGAGGTGTATCGATCAGTAACTCGGATTATCCGCATGCACTGTGCGCGGACGGCGTACGGAAATTCGAACCACACCGTGGCCGAGCGATGGTAGTTCTTTCG
>BSQZ01000065.1:1725000-1755000 GCA_033239005.1 Lamellibrachia satsuma
ATCTTCACGGTTGAGGACAGCCGGAAGTGAAGATGTCGACGACAGTGACAATGATTAACATACATGTATGATTAGTATATGAGGAGAAAATTTGAAAATATTCCACAACGAAGACGCCAGGATGAAAAGTAAATGAATAAAGACGACGTGGAATTAAATGATAAATGTAAATGTAATATGACAAACGTTGTGATGTCAGCATCAACGTATGTATGAATGTATATATATATATATATATATATATATATATATATATATATATATATATATATATATATATATATATATATATATATATATATATATATATATGATATGTATATATATATATATATATATATATATATATATATATATATATATATATATATATATATATATATATATATATATATATATATATATATATATATATATATATATATATATATATATATATATATTAGTTATGGATAAGTGTTGATAATGACATTTTTATTCAGGTTGCGTACGTGTTTGTTAGTTGGTTTCTTAACACGGTTTTTGTTGAAGTACTTACGCACACCACCGATGACCTACAAAACAGTAGGAACCATTAATAGATGTCCAAAGGGAAGACATACACTCATATATACGCGCATATACGTTATTGATCTACAGTGAGTCAGTCGATCATGTTACAGAAGACACACGCACATCGTGTGTGTTAGTATTTACTGGACGTATCTTAGCGTAATACAATTATACGTGGTAACTCTAGTTAACTCGTATAATTGTATTACGTTAAGATACGGCTAGTAAATACGAACGCACGATGTGCGTGCAGTTTCTAACAAGATTTAGCAAGATTGCCATTCAAGTCAAAGGTCCAGATGGCAATTGGGCAAGGAAGCAATAGGTTTATCGAAAGGCCAACAATCTTCGTGTAATCCGCCCTCCTGATATATGTGTTAACCTTGTTGTAAGCCTATTCGCGCTGCTGGCAGCTATACAATATGAAGATAATTTGTTTCATTCATTGACTGTCCTTTGAGAGAACGACATCCAATAAACACGGATCCTTTACTAATGTTACCTGATGTCCTCTAGTTATATTATCTTTCTTGGGTAAGAAAAAAATATATATCAATATTTTCATACCGATTCAATATCTTGAAAACTTCAGTTAGATCTCCTCTTAACCTCCTTGTATCTAGGGTTGTTAAACCACATTTTTTCAGTTATTCTTCATAACTAAGGTCTCTCAGTTCTGGAAAAATGTTAGATGCTCTACTCTGTACTCTTTTAAGCGTATCTATTTCCGTTGTACGGTATGTTCTTTAAGCTTCTATACAGTACTCTAAATGAGGCCTAACTGTCGCTTTATACAGAGACATAATTAGCTTTTTATCCTTGCATTTTATATTTCTAATAATCAACCCAAGGATTTGATTATCCTTTGAAGCTGCAAAACCACACTCTCATGAAACTAACATAACAGTACTTATTTTAATTCCTAAGTCCTTTTCTTTTATAGTAATACCTAGAACAGCATCTCCCATTTTATAATTTGCATCCAAGTTCCGGTGTATGTAGGTATTTACATTTCCCAACATTGACCAACATCTGCCATTTCTCAGACCGTTTAACTAACTTGTCTAGATCGTTTTGTAAATGTTGTTTATCACCATCATTGTTAACCCTTCTAAACACTTTTGTGTAATCCGCACATTTCAGTACGTTGCTTGTTATATTTTCGTCCAAGTCATTGATATATATTAAGAATAATAAAGGTTCTAATACTGATCTTTCTGGTATCCCACTTAAAACTTATTTCCAATTTGAAACCTTCCCATCTACTACAACACTCTGTCTTCTGTCAGTCAGCCTTTGTTCTAGCCAGTCGATTATGCCATCCCCGATACCATGGGCTTTTGATTTAAAAAGTAATCTTTGATGTGGCACTTCTTAAATTAAAAGCCCATGGTATCGGGGACGGCATAATCGACTGGATAGAACAAGGGCTGACTGATATGAGATAGAGTGTTGTAGTAGACGGGGAGGTTTCAAACTGGAAATCAGTGTTGAGTTAATCAAAGACCATATGATGGACTTCCTTGATAGGTATACATTATTAAATACATCTCAACATGGATCCCTAAAAGCGAGGTCATGCTTAACATATATGTTATGCTTTTTTGGAAGAAATCACTAAGTGGATAAACGAGGGATCACCTGTAAATATTATATACTTAGATTTTCAGAAAGGTTGTGACAAAGTAATCTTTGATGCGGCACTTTATGAAAAGCTTTCTGAAAATCTAAGTATATAATATCTACTAGTGATCCCTCGTCTATCCCTTAGTGATTTCTTCCAAAAAACATAACATATATGTTAAGCATGACTTCGCTTTTAGGAAGTCCACCATACGGCCTTTTTAATAATTTGCAACTCTTACGACTTATTTCTCGAACCCTTTTTATATAATGGTACGACCTGTACTTCTTTCCATTCAAAAGAAACCACGCCCTCTTTTAACGACAAGTGGAACACTCTTGCAAGTGGTATACTAATTTGTTCTACTGTTTCCATTCGTAGTTTTGGAGGAATTCCATCCACTCCAGGTGATTTATTATCCTTCATTGCCTTTATTTGTCTTAGCTACCATTTCTGGAGTTACAATGAACTGCCCTAAATAGACCGATTTAGCCTCGTGAAATTTAGTATCTGGTTGTGCGCGTGTCTTTTGTAGTATGGTCGACTGACTAGGTGGGCGGACTAGGCACATTTAATATTTCACGTCGCGACAGGTCACGTTGTTCATTGCGCGTGCGCGCGCATGCGCAGTGCGCATTAGCCAATCATGACACTGGGTACTTTTTGGCCCGTAATTCTGCTACCAGTTGGTTGGTAAGAAATGTTGCGACTTCGTGACACCCGAAAAGCCAGTTACAGAACATATTTTTTCGATAGCCTGACCGGGTAGGCCAAACAAAACTGCTACTGAGAACAACTTCTGAGCTATGTGTTCTGTGGCGCAGAATTCTTCTTCATTTTGTAGGCAGAAGCAGTGGAGATCGTGATGTAATATGGAATAAAAATTATTTTATTGGCACTAGAAGTAATATAATAGCATCGACATCTACTGGTGGAGAGCTAATATGGTTCTTGTTATTACAGCGTTCAGGAAGGGTCAGTAGTTGTTGCATCTCGACTAACTAGTGAAAACTAAAACTAGGGTACGAGGTAAAATAAAGTGTTTATATTAAGCGTAAAAGCTATGCTATTTTCTCACGCCGGTGGATGATGGCGTAATTGGTTCTTTGTCGTTTCATCCGTTGTTTAACTATGTAGTAATGTTTAAACCTAAGCGATCACTGCTGTAGCCAATACATTATCACTGGATGGCAATGTAATAATGAATAATAACTGCACACAACGGGTAATCCCATAACGTTACATTTCACATTGAGTGAAACGGGGAATTATTTTGTTCTTGCATTTTCATTAATATATGGTAAACACAGGCTGTTTACAATATTGTCCTGTACTTAACGAGTTTCACATAATATTACCGATGAACGCAGTACTGCAGAGACGTGACTGCGTTCACCCGAACTGTGATACGAATCAAGTCAATGTCCGCCTCACAATTACTGTGTTTCGAAGCGGCTGCGCGTTAAGAAAGCATATGGCAGCGCCGAATCAACGACAGTCGATGCAACTATCGACCGGTAAGGTTCACGCCGGCGATGACGGACAACCGAGGCACTTACCGTGGCTACGGCGCTTAATGAGCACAGCACCGCCGTCCAAATCAAGCAATCGACATGCCAGGCCATCACGTTGATGTCCTATCGCTGAAGGCTCTGGTTTTCTGTAATGAACGCGCTGATACGGAACGTGTCGGTGTTGCATTATAATTACTTGGGCTGCATTTTGTTTCATCGTCCTCTCTGTTCCATGATCTGTCATTTTTACAGGACGCAGTTATTGTCCTCTATGAGAATGAATACTTTCTGATATCCAATCTACACTTCCTGTCCTCTGGTTAGGTTGTATTAATGATATTCATGTAAAATCATAACGTGTTGATATGATAATGCCTCCCTGGACAATACCCTCGGCAGCACCCCTGGCCTTCAACACCATCAGATATTAGCCCCCTGGACTTTATTCCACCCACGCTAAGATAATACCCACTAGAACAGTGCCCCCATTAAGATCAGAGGCAACTGCTAATTTAAGGCACCCCTTGAACTATATATATATATATATATATATATATATATATATATATATATATATATATATATATATATATATATATATATATATATATATATATATATATATATATATATATAACAGATGACTGACGATGTAATTTTTTATTTTGTCCTTTAATATCGAGTTAATTATTCAATAGTTGTGTTGCCCTCCCCCCCATCAATGTGACTGTTATCATTGGCATACGTTTGTACATTCAAAATAAAAGTTTTAATTGAAATTGTGTTTCTTCTTTGAGGTGAAATCCACAGAATTGACCATTTAAGCCATGTCCATGGGCAGGAATAATGGTCGGGGAGAATAATGAGTGTATTACGTCGTAGGACGTTACCCCTTGGGCGTATTGTCTGGGGTAATGTCTACAGGTTAATGTCCGGGGGTAAAATCCTAGAACTAATTGATGTGATGAACGTAATTCATGTGTTACATAATAACGTACATATTAAAATTTCCTTTCAAATACAACAAAGTCCTGAACGTTAAACGCTTACCTGCCACTGTAATTAATATAATTTGCATAATTAATTATACCAAGACAATGTGAACTTGAAATGGATAGATTTGACATGCGCGTTGCGTTCGTACATACAAGTAGCAGGACGAAACAGCTTAATTGTTGTTGCTGTTGTTGTTGCTCTCCTCTTTATCCCATATCTTTATTTTATTTATTTATTGAGCCTGGCACCGATACTGACTGTCGATTTTTTTTCCTTCTTCTTCATCACTAGTCCAGTTTCACTGCCGTCTCTACCAACCATCTCCACTCCCAACATCGCCCGCTCTCGCTTTCCACTACCCTCCCACTCCTGCCAAATCTCTATTCACGCAGCTCTCCCATCTCAGTCTCCTTATACTCTCTAAGCTCCTATTCAGTATAATGTAGTTTCTTAACACTCGGCAGCAAATTGAAAAAAAAAATTACTTAGATTTTCATAAAAGTACTAAATTTGTATAAAATGCAGTGTGACGGTTAAACGATATGCATGTTTGGTAGTCATACTGCAATTTGTGATATGACGTTAACACGACCAGCGAACACGACCAGCGAATAATTATACTTCCGATTGAATAGGAATGCTGTGCATTCGTGCGGACACCATTCATTGGTGACATGAGAGACACCGTAGCCATGTAACGCAATTAGGTTCGTGCATCTAATATGACTGCAACACACTGTGATGGTTGTCAGTAAAGGGTGACTCGAACGACATAATTAAACATGATATGACTGCACTTATCTGTGATTTTTGTCACTTAAGTGAAACTCGAACGATCATATATATATATGATGTGACCGCACTGACCTGTGATTGTTGTCATTAAAGTGCCACTCGACCAATCATCAGCACAGACGTCGGTATAAACAACGTTACCATATCTTCAGTTGGGTCACTAAACTGACACAGCCGCAGCGCCCTACTAGATTTTCCACAAGACTCCTACATATATACATGCGGCGGGGCTGGTGACGAAAATAGCTGCTACTTGTATCAATAGCCCCTTGGCTGTTGCCATGTGGTTTGCATTTGTGTTCCTGTAGACGGTAATTATGTCTGGGTAGAGATTTTACACTTCGTAACATCTACTGAAAGACGAGTGCAAACACCGAGGGCAGATGTTTGCCAGGAAGATCTTGGAAAACAGAGTAATGCAAATGTGTGGTATTAGGTACGGGAAATATAAAAACATCTCGTCACTAGAAGCATACAACAAATCAGTATGTTCTCATTTTCTCATTTTATTATTTTTGCATTCATTCAATCATTCGTTCGTTCGTTCGTCCGTTCGTTTATTCATTCATTCACGTGCGCACCATGAACACGTGTAACAGCAACTCACTAATATAAACATACATCCAGAAGGCTGCTTTAGTACATGCCAAGTGGCATAGAATTGTACAATGAGCAAGCCGTTTCAACATAATATATATATATAATATATATATATATATATATATATATATATATATATATATATATATATATATATATATATATATATATATATATACAGGTTAATCAATTGTGTAAACCCAAATTTCCATTGATTGAATGTAAAAATGTATATGATAGTTAAGAATAATTCAGACAAATTCCATCCCAATGGTACTGGCCTTGACATGTTGGGTTAGAACTTGGAATGTTCTCAGGGGAGAAAAACGAATTCGACGATGAAAAAGGAAATCAGCTTGGAATACTAAACTTCGTGTTGATAACATATTTGTTCATCGCCGTGGTGCATAGGGCAAGTCTAGTTTTTTGTTCGTGATATCACTGCGAATTAAAAGAAACAAGACGAGAGGAGGACGCTATGTGGTATGTCTTCATGGGACGAGCAGTCTCCAGCTATGTTGAAGGTGTAAGCATATGGCGCTACTGAAATAACAACGCAGCCATACATGTCTGGCAGCACTTAGCACACGGAAGAAGTCGAAATATACATGAAAATGTGAGTTGTTAGATGTCATATTCAGGGTATTAATAAACTATATGTAGCTGACGCATCTAAAGAAGTTGCTAGATTATAGTTACGTAATACCGTAAATCCGGCAGCATTGTGGTGACGATGGACATCGTCCAGCAACATTAAAGCGAACACACAAACCGCTATGGTATACATTACATGAACATGCATATTGGAATTAGATGACGCGATATGTTCATGCGTATGAAATAAAATCGGAGGTTCGTTCTCCCCCTGTAGGAACATTGATTGCATATTTTTACTGGGGGACGTTATGAAGGACACAGCAATTGCAAACGCTATTGTTGGGGTGGTGAGATAAGAAGGAATGACATTCTGGTGTAAATATGATTTAGACATGGTCTAATCCTGAAAATGTGAAGTGATGATCTGCGCTGTCATGGCTAGTACATTATGTATGTCCTTAATTAACGTATTATGATAGCAAGGGCAGATGCAATATATTAGATACAATTTATTCTATTCAAAATCACTTAGTTGGTGTACGTGCCTTTGGGAAACAACGATTTTGTAATCAAATGAAAATAACACAATAACATAAAAACATATATCAACAAAAAACATATATCAACAAATAACATATATCAACAATACGCAATAAAGAAAAATGCGAAAACAAATAGCAGAAAACCGTTTAAAGAACTTAATTAAAGGCGTTATTCATAAATAAGTTTTTATTATAATACATACCCTCATCCACACACACGCCTGCACACACGCGCACACACGCACCCACTCACGCACACATGCACGCACGCACGTTGTTTTGTGTTGATATTTGTGCGCAGGCAACGCTGCATTTAACTTGTTGATTGCCGGCTTTAGCTGTGTGCATGCACACTCGCACGTACGACCATGCACCAGTACACGCGCCGCACACGTGCGACATATATAACGTTGTGTAAATATAAAATTTACAAATGGCGCCACCTGGCTTATATCCAGGCAACTTCACATGGTACGCCACATAGCCCCGGCGTCGACATGGTTTTCATGCGGTTACTTCGTTCGTATGATTTCGTAATTCGTTCGCACGGTTTACAAAACTGTGTGCATGAAGTTGTCGGTTGACTTGTTGACTATTTGTATATAATGTTTATGCATTTGTCAGCTGCATGATCAAAGTTGTATTCTTCGTAGACAAAGTGGAATACCGACGGCGTGCTTTTGCCGAATCCGATATGTTGTGCGTAAGCTTCTGGGCAGTGGTGCCACCTAGCGGATACGCAGATAATGACATAAGTTATCCCGAATCTTCATTACTAATTAGAAAAAAACTGCACGCTAGATAGCCTAGGGAAATATTCAAGCCACTTCGTCCAAAGTGAAAAATAAAGTCACGTTTTTGGCGACAGTTAGCGCCAATTTGAGCTGACGATGACCCAAGTTGAGTCTGTTTGGGCCAAGCACACCAGTCGAGTTGAAACGTCATCATACGGGCAACAGGATTCGAGTAGTTGATTCTGGCCATTGTATTTCCGCAGATGCTGTCTTTTGGGTAATATCCGTATTTTGGTGTTACCATTGCCGGATCGTCATGATAAAAATGGCGGAATCGTACCAGGCCCCCCACAAAACCATTCACCATCCATCCGTCTGATTAACTGCTTGGAATATCTATTCGTTTCCCTCGAAACTGGCCCCGACCTCTGTTCAACCTACGTGCTACAGTCATGAATGTGACGCCGCCTCAAAGTGATGTTCGTGTATGTATGTTTGTATGTCGTCGTCGACAACAATCTGTGAATGGTTGTTATCAAACATTGTGGAATAAACGTTGAATAAAGGTATTGGGTTATCTCCATAGTCAATAGCCCCTACCAGAGGTATGTACCTGGCCCCCACATTATTGATCTGGCAATGGGTGTTACCAGAGGTACGACTTTCTTTAATACAATCTAGCATTGCAACTGTCAGCCTATGCACCTATGTGCAGGTACGTATCCGGCATATCCGTGACTAGCATTCTGACATCGATCGAATAAAATAGTTTTATCACTCAGAGAAAACTGTTGGAATTTATTATATGACACAATTGCTTATTGGTTGGGTATTCTGAAAAACACCAGATTTCAACCAAACTACGTCATCACTATTTCAGTAAATATGATCTCAATTCATTGCTATTGTTAAACTTAGATGAAACCTGACTCGTGTAGACAGAGAGATAAACGTACATCCGTCGTATCTTATTTCATTGCAATTTCTTCAATTAAACCGCCGAGTGATGCAAGCGGAAATACCGTCGTACAACTCATCTCACGATGTTGCCGAAACAATGGAGTACCTGTTCGCGACATCCCTCCATTCGTCAACAAAGCTTCGCAGTGTCGCCTTACATTGACAAATTGGCTGACTCGCCCAGTGTGACGTATCGGAAGTGGGAGCGGCGTTCACTCACAGTAATATCAGCTTCTGAGTCAGAACTTACAAGCATCATATATAGCCAGATTTCGTGTCCGGAGAAGCATAGATACTAGATATCAGGTGAGTACTATAATCACTTTAACTGTGTACATACGCGAATGAATGTTGCATGAAGCTTGCTTTTTCAGTGGAAAATCGAGTAACAGAAATCATCGCCGTGCGGTAATACGATATTACACAAACTGTTTCTTGCGAAGTTACTGCAATGATGTTGTGCTCTACTAAAGTTGTTGTGCTCGTATGAAACGTTGCAATCGCTCACTGCAGTAAAGAATAACCCCCAACGTATCCTCCACAATGCAGTGATGACATATTCGCTCTCTCCTGTCAGTCAATTTGACTGCATAACGTGAGGCTCCTCTTTGAATTTGATATTGCTATTTGAATCACCGAATCGTCTGGAATTATGTGTTGAGCTGCTTGCCGTAATATTTCAGGAAGATGACTTTTACCGCGATACAAAAAGGACAGTTGTTTCTACTGACCACGGGTGAGTTAACCTCATTGCGTTGTATAACACCTGCCGTCTGTCAAGATATTTGACACCGTACGCACGCGCAAGTGCAGTACAGGCATATCAATCATCACACCAATGCGTTCAGGCTAATAAAAACAATGAAGGACCCGACTCGTTGAGTCGATGTTACACTGGAGATTCATTTTGTGCAGGATGTAGTTGATATGATGGCATTATAACTTGACGCCATGACACTGCTGTTTTCTGCAGGCGTTTATAATATCATGGTGGTGTTGTGTTAATATATTTATTGAAGTAATACCCAACATTACACAATCTGTGAAGGATCATATATCAGGTTCTCGATATGACGTCAACATCACTGATCATTGAGATAATATTGCATTGCAATGTCGTCAACAAGGCAGTGATGACAAATGACAAGTAGGCCTACATGGGTCCGTGTCATAGATACGCGTGTACGCGCAACGCACACGCGCGCGCACACGGACATACGGGCACAGGCGTACACGCGCGTGCGTACACGCGCACACGCATACGAACACGCACACGCACACGCACACACACACACAGCGATCGCAGAGTTTCATTAAATCACATTTGTTATCCATTCCCTGTATGACCAATGTTGTTTTCGTTTTTTCCAGTACTCGTTATCTCACTGAATGTAGAAGCAAGACCACCGAAGAGAGCGTTGCCTCCTGGAGGTAAATAAATAATGATCGACAGTTGTGAGCATAAAGCCGTATCTACACGTGTTAGCTATAAACACCGTCTTGACTGTACCGTGTTCCGGAAATAGAGCCAACCCATGTGGTGAATAATACTTAGTGAGTTCTGCCGAACTATGGACAGAGTGTTACAGACAATAATAATAATACAAAATAAGGCATATGACACACCAAATGCCACAGAGCAATTGTGGTTTCCTCGCCATGGGTTTAAGGAAACACTGATCTCACTTGTTGGCACAGTATGTCAGCACATTGATGAAGCAACAGCCGAATTTTTTACGTTACGTTAACGCTACGTTTATATACATTTTTGAGGTGTTGGTTGACACCGGCTGCCAAATAAAACAACAGCATGAAAACGTGAACGAAGCAAGACTAGCTCAAAATTAGGTCACTACCAAACAGGAATATAACGCAACGTATTTATATTATGTGAACACCGACATATCATGAAAATATGTACGTGTAACATCACATAATTATAACTCTTACAATCCGTCGCCAGTGTCAAGCCGTGTTTCAATACAATGCACACTTGCATGTCTCTGCTCGACTTCACATAAATTCCCAACTAAATGAACTTCTTACATTGGCAATTATTGTGTTGTGCACAGTTCTGAAATAAATAACTGAATAAATATTAGCTTGCCATAAAGTGCATGAGGTAATCATAATAGGTCTTGGAAAAAGTAAAGGAAAACACAATGCTATCAATGTACCGAGTACAGCTGCACTCGCCTACCGAGGAACTGGGATCAGTCCAAACACGATATATTCGTGCTGTAAGCGGCCCTTTTCTCCAGCGTGGCCAGGGGCCTTGTTCCGACGCCATGTTGTTATTGTTTCAGTGTGGGACGATTGGACTGCGTGTACGAAGACGTGCGGAGGTGGCAGTCAGCAACGAGTGCAGATGTGTGGAAACTTCATGTGTGGCAAAGTGGTCGTTCTGTGTCACAACAGCGTGTGCGATGGTGAGTCGTCATGGCGGATAATTTCTTCGCCGTACTTGTGGTGCGTGCGGTTAGTTGTAATACGAGGTTTGCTAATACATCGGATCTCTTCAACAAATTAATAGACAATGTTAGTCACTTGTTCTAGTTCAAGTGAATAAAAGTTGCATTACGCATCAGCTATTTGTGTACGGCTCGTGCAAAACGAGATGCGGCAAACTAGAAAGGCTTCTTATATTTTTGGCGGGAGGACCGTGTAATAAATCGGCATTTCTTTTATTATTGATGCTATCTCCGCAGCCAAATTTAAGCTGGATTAGTAACGAGATGTATGGGTATTCAAGCACACGTTCACTTTAACGTCAGGTTCAATAGCCATGACAGTGGCGTTGTTACTTATAACATTTTCACCGGGGTCAGTTGAACCTAGTGCACATATTTAACAGCCACGCCAACATTTGATGATTTGCGCACCTACATGTAATTTACTGTGAAAAATAAAACGAGATTCAAAATAGTTCCGTTTTAATAAAAGGTATTTCAACTAGGGCCGGTCTCCCCTGATGTTATTAATTCTATTTTGACACAGTGTCCATTCTTTTTGTGCCAGTTGTCATTATACTATTCGATTAGCTAGATACCCTACATATGGACAATTTGAACGTATTAAGTTTGAAAATGGACTTTCCAGGGCCGTACAGCCAATCAAAGTGGGGACGGTGCACAAGACATTGCGATGGAGGTCGCAGGGTGAGGAAGAACAAGTCGGGAAGAAAGCCACAGTACATTCGCTGTAACACCCACCCGTGCAACAAAGGTATGTGTCTAAATACCCTGCGTATGTGAGATGCACTGGGCCGTTCATCTTAGTCGGGAAGAGAGCCACAGTACATTCGCTGTAACACCCACCCGTGCAACAAAGGTATGTGTCTAAATACCCTGCGTATGTGAGATGCACTGGGCCGTTCATCTTAGTCGGGAAGAGAGCCACAGTACATTCGCTGTAACACCCACCCGTGCAACAAAGGTATGTGTCTAAATACCCTGCGTATGTGAGATGCACTGGGCCGTTCATCTTAGTCGGGAAGAGAGCCACAGCACATTCGCTGTAACACCCACCCGTGCAACAAAGGTATGAGTCTAAATACCCTGCGTATGTGAGATGCACTGGGCCATTCAACTTAGTCGGGAAGAGAGCCACAGCACATTCGCTGTAACACCCACCCGTGCAACAAAGGTATGAGTCTAAATACCCTGCGTATGTGAGATGCACTGGGCCATTCAACTTAGTCGGGAAGAGAGCCACAGTACATTCGCTGTAACACCCACCCGTGCAACAAAGGTATGTGTATAAATACCCTGCGTATGTGAGATGCACTGGGCCATTCAACTTAGTCGGGAAGAGAGCCACAGTACATTCGCTGTAACACCCACCCGTGCAACAAAGGTATGTGTATAAATACCCTGCGTATGTGAGATGCACTGGGCCATTCAACTTAGTCGGGAAGAGAGCCACAGTACATTCGCTGTAACACCCACCCGTGCAACAAAGGTATGAGTCTAAATACCCTGCGTATGTGAGATGCACTGGGCCATTCAACTTAGTCGGGAAGAGAGCCACAGTACATTCGCTGTAACACCCACCCGTGCAACAAAGGTATGAGTCTAAATACCCTGCGTATGTGAGATGCACTGGGCCATTCAACTTAGTCGGGAAGAGAGCCACAGTACATTCGCTGTAACACCCACCCGTGCAACAAAGGTATGTGTCTAAATACCATGCGTATGTGAGATGCACTGGGCCGTTCAACTTAGTCGGGAAGAGAGCCACAGTACATTCACTGTAACACCCACCCGTGCAACAAAGGTATGAGTCTAAATACCCTGCGGTTGTGAGACGCACTGGGCCATTCAACTTAGTAACTTCCCCACTTTCTACACGACCATTCATAATAATACGTACATTAGTCAAAACAAAGCAAGCACCATCATGTCCGTCAATAGTCAATATATTGAATACAACTGTATTACGCAAACATTGCTCATACTATTTTATCAGAATCTGTTTCAATATATTATCTTGTACCAATGTGACGTTGTAGCTGTGTCAATTTGTCATCTGTTCAGCTGAACCAGCATTTAAATGTTTTATATTATATTATTCCATAATTATGTTTTATCGAATCGTTTCGGTGATAACCAGCATTTAAATGTTTTCTCGCATACGCATTACGTAGGTTACGTATACGTTGCACGCAGTCTCATCACATCTTGGTAATTGCATGCACACATATAAAGTAAGGTATTAATTGTATGGAAGTTACATATTTGGTGGCGCCTATTGCAGTGGCCGGCAACTGCACTGCCGACGTGGTGTTCGTACTTGACTCCTCAGGCAGCATTGGCGACAGGAACTGGTTCGCCGCTAAACAGTTTGTCATCGACGTCGCCAAGGGTCTCCGTCTGTCGCACCCGGACACCCGCTTTGGCGTCGTCACCTACTCCACTCAAGCGGAGGAAGGCTTCGACCTGGGCCAGCATGAAGACATCAGTGACGTGCAGGAAAACATATGGGCCCTGAACTATCTAGCAGGACCCACTAACACTGCGGACGGACTTCGGAAAATGCGACTAATGTTCCAGTCCAATGGCGCCCCTGAACGAAAAGCTGTAGCAATTGTTCTTACAGACGGAGTTTCAACACTTGACGGAGAGTTAACCATCAAAGAAGCAGTGGACGCCAAAGACGATGGCATCAATATATTTGCCATAGGTAACCTCACATATGTGTTTCATGTAGATCTTGTATTGGCATGGTAGGCCAACCTGACGATCGTACTTGATATGTCTTGCTCTCTTTTTATTCATGAAGTCCGGGATATATGTGTGTGTGTGTGTGTGCGTGTGCGTGTGCGTGTGCGTGTGCATGTGCGTGTGCATGTGCGTGTGCATATGCGTGTGCATGTGCGTGTATATATGCATATATATATATATATATATATATATATATATATATATATATATATATATATATATATATATATATATATATATATATATATATATATATATATATATATATATATATATATATATATATATATATATGTCTCTATCTGTCTCTCTCTGTGTCTCTCTCTCTGTCTCTGTCTCTGTCTCTTTCTCTCTCTCTCTCTCTCTCTCTCTCTCTCTCTCTCTCTCTCTCACTCTTTGGCTGGACGGTCGCTTCGGGGGTGGTTAGTTTTGTGAAAGTTGCGTATGCAACCATTTTTGCCGTCGTCGCTGAAGATCAACTGCAGAACATCAACCTCAAATCACTGGATGAGTTTGTAACCGTGGATTCAAACAACCTACTCCGCCGCCTCAAGAACGGCAAGAGCTGGGACCCAATTCTTCAGCGTAGCCTGGTAGGGGGGCTGCGAGAAGACCCGAGAGCTGGCAGTTTTTTACAACGCTAAATGTGACACGACACACCTATTGTACCTCTCAATAAACGTTCTTTTTCATTCGGAATTATTACAGAAAGTCTAACCCTAACCATGGAAACTAAATTCAAAATACGTAACCCTTAGCGACCTTTGGACTAGTTGAACGGCCTATAAAATTCTTAAAGCCTGTAACTTTGCACAGCTTAGTTTTAGACAAAATACATCATCACATGACGGTTGAGCACAATAACATTCCCTGACAAATGTTGCTCAATCAACAGGATAGGGTTTGGGTTAGAGTTACGGATAGGGTAAGGGAATCTAATCCGGTTAATTAAGCTAATTTTTTGTGTGTGTGTGTGTGTGTGTGTGTGTGTGTGTGTGTGTGTGTGTGTGTGTGTGTGTGTGTGTGTGTGTTGTTTATGTAATTGTATAACAACTAAGACAAATGTGGTCATTGCAGGTGTCGGTGAGGCCTACGAGAAGGAGCTGCAGGACATAGCCAGTGAACCGAGTTCTTACTTCGTCCACAAAACCGGCACCTACATGGCTGTCCCAAGCATCACCAAGACCATCATCCAGCGAATCTGCAGTATGTAGTAGGCGACGCAGGGGAGATGGCTATACTGCCTTAAATGTATTGTGTTAGATCTAAAAGAGTTTAAGATGAACATACATAATAATACTCTTGTTTCTTGTTAGTTACCATGAAACACCATGCGGTTGTTTCTTATGAAAACAAATTGATTTATCGTTGTAAGTGACGCTTCAGTCTTCTAAATAAAATTTCTGCAAATGTCGTTGATGTCTGGTTTGTTTAACATGTTATGGGATTGTGAGCCCTTCTAGCTACATCAGTTTTATTATAAAATGTATTTAAATAACATTATACGGCACTGTTTGTTTCTTTCCTATTCACACCTTTTCTTCATAATTGTTAAAATAATCGTAGCACTAGTGTTTGACACCCCAAAGAGATCAATATGGATGTTTTACCATCACGCAGAATTCAAGCTATTTCACAAGGATGACCTCGCATGTATGTTTTCCTGGTAAAGATCAACGACCGTAGAATTGTTAACCCATTTATTCAAATACATATACAACAAAACATACGGCATGAACACTGCCAAGATAAAGATAAAATACAACATAACAACCACCCATCTGCCCACACTTGGATATCTAATGACGACGTCTTACATAGCGCCTTGTCCGTCTAGACAAGGCGTTCATGACGCCTTGCTACAACATTACAGCTAACTAGCAGCATGCGATATAATAAACCAGTAACATGTAAGAAGTTAACAAAATATCCCAGTCGAATTACCATCAGGTAAGACACTGGTTGATGTATATTGAGGCATTATATTGTAACATCGAATATGTTGGCTTTAATTTACGTATGTCAGCGATACATTCGTATGTACAGTGTTCGACGGATAATCTATATAGAATAAAAGTGTGCTATTTGCCACCTTCCGTTTCATGTACAGTCTGATATTGGACACAGCGACCTTGTCAAGTCGTCCTTGTAGGTAGTTTACCTATAGATTGCTCACTTCCCAAGGTGCCAATGCTCTCTCGTAAACACGCAACTGAAATATACAAAGAACTAGCCATTACATCAACGTATTGCTCTGATGTTCATTACAAATACATTCGTATTGTGGGAATTGAGATCCCCCTCCCCACCCCTTTCCCAGCAAGATAATCTCCATCCTCCGAACTTGGCACCTTTGATAATACCACCGTAAAATCTAAGACGTGACCAGTATGCCAGTAGGATTAAAAATCAGCTAGCTGAAAAAACATACTAGCTGAGGAAATTAGTTTTTTATAGCATTGGACATCACATGATTATATTTGCGGCCACCATGTAAAACATCTTCTTCAGAAAATGGAAAATTTACAACGGAACACGTGTCAAGGTTGCGCTTAATTTTTTCTCTGTTGAAGAGTCACCCTGGTATTGGCATGTTCTATAAATTACCATACTGGTGTTATTTCCATATATATCAGGTTTTAATTAACTAATGAAAATGGTGATGCCATCTACCGTTCAATAATGCCAAATTTTAACAACACTCAATGTGTGAATTAAACACGATCTGATGCCTTTATTGTTTACAAGATAAAATCAACAAGCTATTCATGCTTCCGTACTGTTGAATACGAATTGTGCGTGCGACAAACAAAATCATTATTTATACAGACAACCACTCTTACCTCATCGAGACATCCGACAAAGAAATGTTCCCCGCAGCAGTTGGCGATGTACATTGGCACGTCGTTATTCGTAAGGTAACCTAGCAACAACAACAACAATAACAACACATACTTGGATGTAGCAGTATCGCAACATGCGAGACACCAATTACGACGTATTAAAATACATACAAATGCAGTAAACTACTAGATCTATATTTGTGTATGACGTCTCTGCGGACACGTCACGTGTCCAATGTCATGTGACAAAAGCTAGAGAAGGAAACCGGAGCTCTTGGCTGACTAGTAGTAGCGTGACAATTAGACGATGGGGAAACAGACTAGAAGGAGAAACCAAACCACGACGATACCTATACAATTTGGAGAATGATACCTTGACGGAAACCCCCATTCGTTTTTTCCAGCTTGTGTGACCTTGATCATCTGACACACCTGTAGCGACGTCCGTCCACCGACGACAACCGAGTGAATCGGTCGAAATATTCGGAAAGAATACAAGTTCCTTGAGATGTAATTACCATGTAAAAATGTTGCATGTTATTCTCGTTTGTGTAAACAATGACAACTGGTGTTCACAACACGCTTCCCAGTTTGTTTATATTAGGACATCTACCTGTCATTGGTGTCGTACTCATCAGGACTTTGTCGACGTACAACTTGATGTACATGCCGTCGTACACCCACGCCGCGTGGTGCCACTCATTTATATAAACAATGACAACTGATGTTCACAACACGCTTCCCAGATTGTTTATATTAGGACATCTACCTGTCATTGGTGTCGTACTCATCAGGACTTTGTCGACGTACAACTTGATGTACACGCCGTCGTACACCCACGCCGCGTGGTGCCATTCATTTGTCGATACCTGTGACAAGACCGATAGTGTCAAGATATTATCAAAAAAGGTAAACGTGCGTTCACATGTAGCAGTTTTACACTTCACCTTCTGACAGATCTGTTCATTCCAACGCCATCTGGACTTCTCTGGGAAGCATTCAGCCTCGCTGCAATAACTGCGCGAAGACTATTCGTTCACATATCCACCATTGATGCAGCTGAGTGAATTGTGGCAACGTTGGGTGAATGAAAATGCCCAAACTTCGAAACGGCAGCAAGAAGATTCGAACCCGGGTTCTCTCGATTAAGAGGTCAAAGTTCTACCCACCGCGCCACCGCGCCACAGCGGCGCAGCGCCACCGCGCCGCCTCTTCCATAGTACTTTTGTGTCCTGGCATTATCACTAAATACAACTTATTTATCTTCAAAATTATTCACTTCGAATAAAAATCACTTATAACCCTGACTACTAGCAACCCCGACACATACATAATGCATGCGGATTGCTGTCGGCATTCTTATTTAAACATATTTTAAAAGATTAAACAAGATTGCCATCAAAGGTAAAACACCTAGCTGACAAGTGGACAAGGAAGTCATTAGCTTATCGAGAGTCCAACAATTGTTCATCGGCATGTAACCCGCCCTTTTGAGATATTTGTTCTTAAACATATCCCCGCTGCTACGCTGCCTCTTATTACAAGAAGGGGACAACATAAAAACGAATAAAATTGTAACTATGCGGGTGAAACTATACAATATCCCGTGTTAAGTTCGAGCACAGGTGTGTACGTGTAGGCACCTGTTCATCAGGGAGCTGTTTTCCTCCATTTTCTGTCGTGATTTCGGCAACCACCCTGCGCGACGAATGACCAATGAGGAATCCGGCCGTTTGAAGGCAATCGCCGTTGTTGACGATGCCCTGCGGGTTC
Organism: Lamellibrachia satsuma; assembly: GCA_033239005.1. Classification (NCBI taxonomy): domain Eukaryota; kingdom Metazoa; phylum Annelida; class Polychaeta; order Sabellida; family Siboglinidae; genus Lamellibrachia; species Lamellibrachia satsuma. Next base: position 1,743,753 of record BSQZ01000065.1, read on the forward strand.
ATGTCCTCTCCGCGTCGTTTGAACCACACCGCAACTGTGAATGTGTCCGCTTTGTTGTTTGCAAACCACGTTCGAAGAAACGCAACCTGAAATCAAATAAACACGTATAGGTGAAGAATAGTAAATATTATTAAAAAAAAACCTTTGCTTTATCAAAATAAGCTTAATGATTATGATTAATGATAATGACGGTGATGATGATGATGACTACGACGACGACGATGATTATGATGCCGAAGATGATGATGATGACGAAGAAGATGATGATGATGATAACAGCAACAACAACAGCAACAATAACAACTATTATATAGCTAATAACAATATAAGCAATGCTAATAATAGCAACGTAAATAGTAGTAAACAAATATCAATAGTGACAACAATGACTACAGCGATAGCATTAACAATAATAATAATAACAACAAAAACAACAACAACAATAACAACAAACAACAAAACTTAGCTAATAACAATTGTAACAATACAATAATACCGTCATTCTTTTAGTAATCACGCTAATTAACATATTTTTTTTAATTTTTGCTTTTCATGATTCCAAAAGCGCTACTTTACCTCAAAGTGAGTTTCCCCGGTGAAACAGGCGACATTTCCTCCGCGAGTCGGGTCATGCCTGATTGATACTCCTTCACCATATTGGGTGGCAATGGCTTGGTGACAAGTGACGTCATTGTAGTGGTCCTCGTAGGGGAAGTAGAGCAACAAATCGTCGGCACAAGTTGGATTTACTGCAATTTACACCAGCCAAGTTGAAGTCGTCCAGTAGCTTTATTCAAGTAGGCTACGTGGCACACAACTGTAGAATATATAGTAACTTCATGTGTCCGACGGGCAATGTATGTCTGCATGTGGTTACTACAAATACTTGCGTATTGACCCCAATTCGCTGTATTATACGCAGTGCAAGTTAGTACCATGCAAAACAAGAGTGTATTTAGTATCCAATGCAAACTAATGGGTGACTAAGCGCTGACCTCTTTCGACCCCCCATTCAGATAGCCTAATTCGCAACACACAACACACAACGCAAGCATGCTTACACGGTGCAACAGGCAGACAGTCACACAAGCCATCTACTTTGAAGAATTGCATTCCCTCAAGGCAGTGACGGATCGTCAGAGCATCCCCGGGGATCCAGAACTTCGACGCATCGTTAGGGTACGGTTCATACGGACAGTCAGCTAAAACAGAATAATGATTTACACACACGTGGAATACTTGTATACAAGACAGCTTATAAGTTATATGGAATCCCTTTATTTCTCAAATCGGCCAAACCCCGCAGACTAACGCATCAATTATGCCAAACCCAGCCCAAAATAGCCGTGTCGTTCCATATAATCAAGTGGCGCGCTCTGACGGATAGTTAAGAGAACACATTGAACACCATGCCTGACAGACCGTACTGGTTTCACGTTTTGTTATATCTGATTAAGTATCTGGGGAACCAGGATCTATTCGATCAAAAAGACATCTGAAATCTAAAGGAACGTCAATTCTTTAAAAAAAATATTATTTAAATTTTAATATTTTCGTTCGTCTTCGGATTTAAATTGGCTAAATTCACCATTGTTCATTGTTCACTGTAATGTTGAATCCGTTGTGGTAACATAACAAACACATTCACCTTTAGGAGTCGTCGGTTGGATGTAGAGAGACACCGGTCCCTCGTCGCAATCTGAGTCTTCCGGCATGACGGGCACACACGTGTGGTAGGCCTGGTTCCAGAAGAGTTCTCCACAGGTGGCGTGATGCTTGCTGTATTCACCGTTGCCGAGAGGCTCGCAGATGTAGTACAAGTGACAGTTACTGTGATCAGGCAGCCAAATCTGTCCGTTCGTGAAGTCACAGCGTGAGCAAGGATCCTTCGCTGCAGGAATACGTATGTTAAAGTAAGCAAAGAACACCTTCCTTGTAAATGTAACAAGATTTGACAAGATTGTTATCCAAGACAAAACACCCAGGTGGCAAGTGGACAAGGCAGCCATTCATTTATCGAGTCAAATATTGTTTATTTATTTGTAACCTGCTGCGCTGAAATATTTGTTAAATTTGTTTTTAAATATATTCACGCTGCTAGCATTTGTACAATCGGTAGATACTCTGTTCCAATCGTTTATTGTCCTCTGTGAAAACGAGCACTTTCTGATATGCAATCTGAATAATTATTTCGTATCCTCTAGTTCTAGTACCTCTCTTAAGTGAGTCTAAATATTTATATAATTTGATGGCATTATTATGACAACTCATTTTGTAAATGCAGCAACTATTGTAGGTGTCATTTTCAACGGTGGCAACTATGGTGGTCGCCGGTGGGCAATTATAAAAAAACCTTATTTGTAGTCATTATACAGCATGCTTGCGAGCCCATGGCGTATTTTGAGATCGTAATTTCACTTACTGACTTTGCAGATCCTTTTGGCAATTTCCTTCGTCAGATTCTGCACAGATTCGTAATTATCGACGTGGAACACGTAATCTGGGCCTGATGAGATGGCGTGGATTTCGTCCATGTCTGTTTGGTCGCCAATTGCTACAACATACGATCGTTAACAATTAGAGTATACGTTGATATCACGATGCATCGCAAATGCATGTCTTGTTTAAAACATCTAATTATTGTACATAATATTATTACTCCAACGGAATGCGGAACTATTGAAAACAAATATATTTAACTGGCTCAAAGCTGACAAAAACAAACAATGAAAGCAAGGTGTGATATTTATAACCAGAGGCATTTCTATCAAAACTACTAAGAAAGTTTATTTAGTAATTTATAAATAAAAAAATTAAATACAATATTCCACATAGCCGTAAAAAATACCATTGTTTTCTAGAACAACCTGTTGGTTTTGAGATTGGAACTGATATATTTACTTAGCTATTACCTATGTGCGTGCGTGTGTATCACACTGAAACATAATTACTAAAATACTATTTAACAGGTTGTCTTTATTTAACAGGTTGTCTTTATTTAACACGTTGTCGTTATTTAACAGGTTGTCTTTATTTAACACGTTGTCTTTATTTAACAAGTTGTCTTTATTTAACAGGTTGTCTTACCAACAACAAACATTTCGATGCTGTCGTTTTTCGCCGCTTCCGCTTCGGGCAACGTGCGCGGAGCATCAATGGTAGACACACCATCAGTGATTACAATCGCAATGGGTGTCACTTCTTCGGGGTTTCTACCTTCACTGAGGACGAGTTGGTGCATTGCTTTGATGCCGTCGGCAGTGTTCGTCACCCCGGCCATGTATTCGAGGTCGAAGACGACTGGCTCAATATTGGACATAGAAAAGTACACGTTGAGGCCGAAGCTGATTTCTACTTCGGTGGAGAAAGTTATCACGCTGACGTGGGTGCCTTCTGGCGACACTTTCAAGCCTTTCATGACGTCGATGATAAACTGAACAGCAATTTTCCAGTTCTTGCTACCGATACTGCCAGACGAGTCGACAACAAAAACTACGTCTCCGATACATTCTCCTCGAGCTGCGAACAAAACATATAGATCAGTATTTATCCTGAGGCAGTATTACAGAGAATGCACAACGATTCGCATTGGTTAACTTATACCTATAAACTAGCAATATTATACTTCATGTCTTAATCTTATTTGCTGTAGTATATACACTGTCAGCCAATATATAAAACGAGAATTTTATAGAAAATAAACCATCCGGTAAAACCTTCAAACGTCAATATTTATTTATTTATTTTCGTATCGTGTATTTTCGAAAGTATTAACGTACCACCGATGGCGTTGTAACAAGATACAAATATATAATATTATTAGTAACCGATCGATATGTTATTAATACTAATACATATAATCAATGGAAATCTTTATCCAATCCCATTAAATGTCTAAATTACACGTACCAGACATGTTAACTATAGTATGCATTGAGCGTTATGTTAAGCAAATAACTACTACTAATGTACATAGACATATTTGTTGTTTTCAAAGAAGCACGCTCTAAGACAACCCCCATCCCCAAAAATTCTATGCTATGCTATCTTTTAATTTGCTAATCATAATTCCCCAATTATAAAAAAATACCATACTGTGGTTTCGATTAACGTAGGCGTCATTCACACGTGAATATGACTACAGTTTAATAAAGTCCTTACTTGGCACACACGAGTGAGTGTTGCAACGAATAGGTGGGTTTGTCATCGAGTCGCTGCCGACGACAGACCGACTTCCCCCACCACACGACCTCGTACAGTCGGACCAATTCATTCTCAAGTATGGATCTGTCGAGATGCAGCATGATTGTGTCAATACTTCAAACGTAGCATCATTATTATATGTTTCCATTCAACATATAAACGGCTCTGAGCGCAAGTGACTTCGTCACAAACATGTTCTTAGTCACAAACATGTTCTATTGTTATATAGTGTATTTCTCATGCGAACTGTTTTAACATCATTTCATAATTATTACAATTAACTACTGAACGAATGAGAAAAAATGGTAGCCCTTCACTCAGTAGAACTATGATATGCACGCATGACACCAGGGTGTCCCATCGCCACAATTGAAAGCATCATTCATTGTAGGCATTGTAGGTTTTCAACACATTGTATAATGGACTCCGCTTAATATACTTACTTAGGGTCAGAGCAATTTTATTCACTTAAGCGGATGATCCTGTTCAGCGGCGCATTTTAATACAACGGAAATACTTACTGATCCTATTAAGCGGCCGAATCTGCTATTTGTGATTCTATTAGACGGAGTCCACACTATGTGTACCTTTTTACCATTTCACCCGTGTTCTCAATATGTAGAACTTTATCACTAGCACCTAAATTGAAATACACAATCATTCACTCGACGATAAACGCTTCAATCGCAACCTACGGTACTGCCTAGTGCATGTTCACCGCATTCACCCAGACTATTTTGTAATTACCGACAGCATAGTTGTATCGACATCTGGCGATCAATACAGTCAACATAATATTGATCGGCACGTGGCGCAAACATTCCCAAAATGGATACCTACTTTTTTCATGTGAAAAGGTGGCAGGTATTGTGATGACAACGACACCGATTATAGTGATTAAACAGAGCCGAACAGATATGATGATCCATATCATGTTCCTGGCTGGAATACATGACGTGCAACATCGCTTTTTTCGATAACGGGATAGTGTCGTATTGCAATAACATACCATCACAAGACATTTGATGACATGAAGCTATTACTTGGCCGCATAAGTCTGCACCACACATTTTTTGTCTTGACTGTGTTCCACCGCCACATTCCTCTGAACATGGTGTCCATGCTCCCCAGTCGTCTGGAAAGCAACACAAAACAACATCATAATAAGTTAAGTCAAACTTTTGTAATGCCGAAATCAACGGAAACGGGATCGTTAAAACCACAAATGTAGACATACTCTATAATCGGTGTACAATTCGACGTCGTCAGCAATCACCTTATTACGAATAACTGTGTTTTGTATTCATACAGACGACACCTCACACCGCACACTTATTCATATCCTTATAGTTATGGTCGTTCTCTCTTTTGAAAATAGGATGATCATTTATTTTGAAGATGTCATTGTTTTTGTTGATAAATGTAATGTGTTGTATATACAAAACTACTTAAGTGTTTATGCTCAGAGGAGCATAATATGGTTACGAACATACACTGATCATACCTCCTATTATGCTTATGCCGTCGTTTCCGTCTACGGTGAACATAAATGAGACTGCTGAAATGAAAAATGAGTCAATCTACATAACCGACGACGCGAAAGTCAACACTGTGCAATGTGGATCTGTATTCGTTGAACACACAATTGCTGTGATCAATCCTGCATAGCCCACTGCATGACACCTACGATTAATTTCTATTCGACAGCAAAACATCTGAATATGACGTTTTCGAAGACATTTTAAAGTCGAGGTCAATAGCATATTAATACATTCACTCATAATTAGTCACAACAAGAATACAAACCTGAGCCAATTAATAAACATAAAGAAGGTTTAAGTTTTTCTTGATGCCTTATATAGACGTGAAAGGTCGACTTAACAAGATTTAACAATATTGCCATTAAAACAACACGTTCCAGGTGGCAAGTCCACAAGGGAGCTGTCGGCTTATCGAGAGTCCAACAGTCATCTATGTATTGCCCGCCCTTATAATATATATTTCGAGGTAAGGATAATTCGAGCTAAATCTGCATGCAGTCATTGATTTGCAAATTACGATAATACTGTCATAGACATAACATACTCAATTTAGTATTTATTAGATAGACGTATTTTAATGGTAAGGCATTGTGAAACTATTTTTATGCACCATAACAAATACTTGTTTATCCACACCACAAAGACATACAAGCACGTATACATTTTGACGTTTTCACGCACTAATGTGTGCACCAAACACACACACACACACACACACACACACACACACACACACACACACACACACACACACACACACACACACACACACACACACACACTCACGCACGCACGAACGCACAACATACGCACAACCATACACACACGCGCGCGTACACACACTGCACGCACACACACACACACACACACACACACACACACACAAACACACACACACACACACACACACACACACACACACATACACACACTTAACCATAGATATGCATGGTGTATGTCCGAAGTTTGATTGGCTATCTTGGGTATGTACCTTGCAGAGCGTCGGACACACACACACACATACACACACGCACGCACGCACGCACACACACACACGCACACACACACTTGACACCACCATAGATATGCATGGTGTATGTCCGTAGTTTGTTGGGCTATCTTGGGCATGCACCTTGCAGAGCGTCGGACCCACACACACACACACACACACACACACACACACACACACACACACACACACACACACACACACACACACACACACACACACACACACACACACAAACACACACACACACACACACACACACACACACACACACACACACACACACACACACACACACACACACACACACAAACACACACACAAACAAACACACACACAAACACACTTGACACCACCCTAGATATGCATGGTGTATGTCCGTAGTTTGTTGGGCTATCTTGGGCATGCACCTTGCAGAGCGTCGGACGCAAATAAACAGACGAAACCTACATAGAAAGGCAACTCGTCAACAGCAGAGGATAGCATTATTGCAATGGTTCATCAGCAACACAACTATAGAACAAGTTTACAGTTGGCGTATAGCAGTTGCTATGTTAAGACATTTCGTGCTGTAACACCAATCCTGCAATGAGAGCAAAGGAACCCTGTACGGTACTCACCAAATAAGCAACTCAGCAGACCAGCCGGAATGTTCATTGTTGAAAACCTGGAGTTCTGAAATTTGTAGTAGGCCTACATCCATACAAATATGTTTAATATGTACACATATGATTACAATCACACTCTAATTCAAATATTTGACAATAAAGGTCAAACAATACAGCATATAAGAAGATACAGCACTCAACACAGTAGATTTCCGTTACTCGGGCAAGGTACGTTAATGTTATGAATCTCAGCCACCATAACAACTGCCTCGGATTTTCAGGGACAGTTGCCGGAACGCTCAACTTGTCCATGTTTGCGAAAAAGCATCGAATGACGTGAACTTTGACGTTGACATATCGTATCGTTTCACCCGCTGTCGCGTGGCTAGTGTCATTTTTAACTCGCCCCACGACATCCGGGTCACGGGATTATTTCTTCCAATGAAACCGCCGATAGATATTTACATATTGGGAAAGCTCATAGAACGCGTTTCCTAACTAATGACGTGCACGATTACAGTGAATAGAGATCGGTGTACCAAACGCTGGCCGCTGTATCATTATTTCAACGATGCTAAGATTGAGAATATCGTCTTATAGATCGGCTGTATTCGCTATTCTGCCGCCGATAACATTCGTCAAACTCCGACCGCGTGCGAGAAGAAGAAGTTTTAAAAATGCATTATGACTACGTACCCATTATAATATTATGTATAGCATTGCGACATACCGTGTTTCTAGAACAAACGTAGGATTCGTACTGGTAACGGTGAAGTAAAATAAACAGAACACAAATGGTCCGAAGTGTTACTCTGTCCTGCTGACAGGTAGCAACACGATAGCAATTTACCTGTATAAAATCAATATTCGAAAACAAACGTGTTTTATTTATTTAAAAATATGGTTTACCAACATGCAGCTACAGACGCGAACAACCTAAATATTACAATCATTCTAAGGTATCGGTTAAGTCATTACATTTCATTCCTCATTTGCTACCTTCAGCTACTTGCCTTTCTATCATTGCAGCTGATGTCATTTAAGACACACGGAGTTCTTAAAAAAACTACGTATCTTATTTTAGCAACGCATTCAACATATTCAGTTTCTTACCTTAAATTCAGTCTTATGTTGGCGTCATGCAAATCGGTGTTACCTGAACAATTGGCTGTGTGCGTCAGCTGCGTACGAACTTATAAGCTCTTGTTAATTTTTCATCCCAATGTTTTTTCGGCCTGTGATTGGCCTGTCGTGACTTACAAGACAAATGGAACAGCCACACCTTCTGCTTCATCAAACACCACGCGTAATATTTCAGTGACATTCCAATAAGCAACCACTAATTAACCACTAATACTCACTGGTCCATTCTTCATATTCAATATATTCAATCAAGTTTTTTATGATGGCAGACAACGTTTCATCAATGTCCATGTTTAATACATAATGATAACGTTGGTTGTTTATAAAATGGCTGAAACCAACATTATTACAAACTCGTAATGTTATTGAGCATCCACATGATTTCTAATGATGGCTGCAAATTTACGATTAACGTATATTTTAAACATTCCAGTTGGCTAAAATTGTGCAATCATGTTCATGATCATGTTCATGCAAACGTCATCTTGCGTCGGATCCGTGGCACTCACTTAGTCAATGTGCATACGTAAGTAGTAGGTAAGTCTTTTTCAATACGCAAGAGAGGAGGTTACTAAAAATAGACATTGGGAAAAACCCACATATCGCTGACGTGGCGTTTAATTTTAATTTTAATTTTAATTTTAATTTTAATTTTAATTTTAATTTTAATTTTAATTTTAATTTTAATTTTAATTTTAATTTTAATTTTAATTTTAATTTTAATTTTAATTTTAATTTTAATTTTAATTTTAATTTTAATTTTAATTTTAATTTTAATTTTAATTTTAATTTTAATTTTAATTTTAATTTTAATTTTAATTTTAATTTTAATTTTAATTTTAATTTTAATTTTAATTTTAATTTTAATTTTAATTTTAATTTTAATTTTAATTTTAATTTTAATTTTAATTTTAATTTTAATTTTAATTTTAATTTTAATTTTAATATTTACCTGCATGTTAACGGTTTTAAGCTAAGCAAATACAACTTTTAGCTAAGTAATTTGCATTTTTAGCTAAGTAAGTACCATATTTTGTTGCAAGTTAACGCTTTTAAGTTAAGTAATTACCACATATGTAAAAACTGTTTAGCTAATAAATGACCACATTTAGCTGTATGTTAGCGCTTTTTACCTAAATAATTACCATATTTAGTTGTATGTTAACGCTTTTAAGCTAAGTAATTACCGCATACCACAATTTTAAATTTTCTTACAAAGTTATGGCATGTTTGATTTAAAAAATCAAGCAGTTATGTGAATATTTGTTGGAAAATAAACTCATTGGTATATTTAAAGAGACAGTATGCATGTTTCACTGGGTCGCAATGCTCTACTATAAATCAATGATAACATAGTGTACTCTTTCAATATACACTTGACTGTTTAAAATTGTATTAGTACTATTTTGGGTTTATTATCTATCAAAATATTAATTATTACGGATATATCGTTAAATTTGCATACGTCCAGTGTGCGAACCAACGCTTTAACAACAATGCTAATATCACTAAAGAAAACCGTGTTATTTTTCACGCGCATTTCCCGAGTACCTTAGCATACAGGTGAATGTGGTGAATACTTAGTTTCAATGCGTTAACATGCAACTAAATGCGATAAATACTTAGTTAAAAAGCGTTACCATACAGCTAAATATGGTCATTCCTTAGTTAACCAGCAGTAACATATAGCTAAATATGGTAATTTCTTAGCTAAAAAACGTTAACACGCAGCTAAATGCGGTAATTACTTAGATTAAAAGCGTTAACATACAACTAAATGTGGTAATTATTTAGGTAAAAAGCGCTAACATACAGCTAAATGTGGTCATTTATTAGCTAAACAGTTTTAACATATGTGGTAATTACTTAACTGAAAAGGGTTAACTTGCAACTAAATATGGTACTTACTTAGCTAAAAATGCTAATTACTTAGCTAAAAGTTGTATTTGCTTAGCTTAAAACCGTTAACATGCAGGTAAATATGGTAAATAATTAGCTTAAAATCGCTAACATACAGCTAAATGTGGTAATTTCTTAGCTTAAAAGCGTTAACCTACAGCTAAATGCGGTATTTACTGAGCTAAACTCATTAACATGTAGCTGTATTTGGTACTTACTTAGCTTAAAAGCGTTAACGTACAACTAAAAGTGATATTTACTCTGCGAAAACAAACTTAACATAGAATGTGGTATATACTTAGCTAAATAGCGTTAACATACAATTAAAAGTGATACTTAATATGCTAAAAGCGTTAGCACACATACAAGCGTGGCAATTACGTAGCTAAAATGGGGTAAGATACAAATAAAAGTGACATTTACTTAACATGTTAACAGGCAGATAAATGTGGTAAACACTTAGCTTAAAAGCATTACATACGTAACTAAGTGTGACATAATACATATAAAAGCGGTATTTTCTTAGACAAATCGGTACTCTTTCTCATTACTCGTGCTATGTATGATTCATACGATAACCAATACACTAAATATGTTAGAAATACGCATACAGGTCAACTCGTTGATGCATACCCAGCTGTCTTTATAATTTATGCAGACAGGACGTCACGTGGTCTACTCTTCTTAGAGAAACGACAAAAATAACAATAATGGAACCAGATTTTCATCATAGCTGGCATCGAATAAATTACTGCACAGCATTGTGCAAATGACGGGCTTATCTTTCAACGTGTTCAGACTTGCATACATCCAGTGGGCGAACCAGCGCTTTAACTACAGCGCTA
>BSQZ01000065.1:1762500-1940000 GCA_033239005.1 Lamellibrachia satsuma
CGACCGACCGACCGACCGACCGACCGACCGACCGACCGACCGACCGACCGACCGACCGACCGACCGACCGACCGACCGACCGACCGACCGACCGACCGACCGACCGACCGACCGACCGACCGACCGACCGACCGACCGACCGACCGACCGACCGACCGACCGACCGACCGACCGACCGACCGACCGACCGATTTTTCCCGACGCGGTTCAACTAGATTTTGTCGATTTGAGTTGTGTTAATTTATGTCGGATCGTAATGGCTCGGGGCATACACGTCACACGTCACAGCTTTGTTTAGCTCCGCCAAATAACTTACTCAACAAAACCAACAAGAATATGTTCGCCAGAGTGCTTACATGTTACGACCCGACGCAATTCAACGCAGTTCAACGCTGGTCAACGAAACTTTACTCGCTACAGCACTAAAAAAACTCGAGTCGCGTGTGTGCCAAGCTTTAATGATAAATACGCTACACATATATACTGATGTCAGGATCATCGCCAGAGGTTGCCGTCCAATCACATATATGCGTGAATCACACAGTTAGCGTTGGTTTTCGCCAGACGAACGATACAACTCACATGTTGTTGAAACAGGCCTTCACTGGTACAGGTGTGACGTTTGTAGCCCTGGGCCCTCTTAAACACAGGTGAGACTAACAGTAGATAGACGAGAAAGAAGGGGAGGTGGAGTAATTTTGTATATTAAAGAATATATCCAAGCATATGAAATTACACTGAAAAGTGAAGCAGATAGTGTGGAAGCAATTTGGTGTAACATAGTTACCAGGAACTCAACATTAACAATAGGAGTAGTTTATCGTAGTCCTAACATAGGACAAGAGGAAGATGTAAAATTATAAAAGGCGATAAGGGAGGTGAGCAAAGGAGAATGTGTTATAATGGGTGATTTTAACCATGGCCATATACAATGGGAATCATTAGAGAGTGCTGGAGGTGACGACCATCAGTTTCTACTTTTAACACAGGATTGTTTCCTTACTCAACATGTCTTGGAACCAACCAGAGGTGGGAATGTGTTAGATTTAATTTTGTCTTCTCAAAATGAATTAGTTGACAATGTTAAAGTACACGAACCTTTGGGTTCAAGTGACCATAACCAAATCCATTTTAATATAAAGTAAAGACAGGGAATACATATAAAAAACAATGGAGGAGGAACTTCAACAAAGGCAAATATAAAGTGATGAGAACATATCTAGCTAACATAGATTGGAATAACTTGCTGAAGAACAAGACAGCAACAAAATGCTGGACTTCTGTCAAAAGAAGCTATTAGAAAAATTGCTCACAAACAGATGTTGTGGAGGGTCTATAAATACACTGGAAATGTAGAAGACTACACAAACTACAAAGAGGCACTTAACCTAGCTACAACTGAAATTAGAAAATCTAAAAGAACCTTTGAAAAAAAATTGGCAGGTAATATAAAAATTTACAGCAAGAGTTTCTATGCTTATGTAAGGAGTAAACAGAAAGTTCGAGATAAGGTCGGACCACTGGAAAACAACAGTGAAAACATAATTTCAGATGGGTTCCAAGATTTACCAAGATTTGCCATCCAAGCCAAAGGCCCAGATGGCAAGTGGACAAGGAAGCCATTGGCTTATCGAGAGTCCAACAATGTTCACCTACTTATAACCCGCCCTCCTGATATATGTGTCAACCTTGTTTTTAAACATATTCACGCTGCTAGCAGTTACACAATCTGTAGACAGTTTGTTCCATTCATTTACTGTCCTCTGTGAGAACGAGTGCTTCCTGATGTCCAATCTACATTGATCCTTTACTAATTTTACCTCATGTCCTCTAGTTCTGCTATCCTTCTTGAGTGAGAAAAACACATTTCTATCAATATTTTCATACCCATTCAATATCTTAAAAACTTCAATCTGATCTCCTCTTAACCTCCTTGTCTCTAGAGTTGTTAAACCACATTCTTTCAGGCGTTCTTCATAACTAAGGTCTCTAAGTTCTGGAATCATTTTAGTTGCTCTCCTTTGTATGCGTTCAAGCGTATCTATATCCTTCTTACGATATGGTCTCCATGCTTGTATACAGTATTCTAAATGAGGTCTAACTATTGCTTTATAAAGAGGTATAATTAACTTTTTTCCCTTGTATGTTATGTTTCTTCTAATCAATCCAAGAATTTGATTACCCTTTGAAGCTGCAATACCACACTGCTCTGAAACTTTCATATCAGCGCTTATTGTAACTCCTAAGTCCTTTTCTTTTACAGTAGTACCAAGAACAGTAGCTCCCATTTTATAGTTTACATTCAAGTTCCCATGTCCTGTATGTAGGCATTTACATTTCCCAAAATTGAACAGCATCTGCCATTTCTCAGACCATTTCACTAATCTGTCTAGATCGTTTTGTAAATGTTGTTTATCACCATCAGTATTAACCTTTCTAAACAGTTTTGTGTCGTCCGCAAATTTCAGTACGTTACTTGTTATACTGTCGTCCAAGTCATTGATATAAATTAAGAATAATATAGGTCCTAATACTGATCCTTGAGGTACCCCACTCAAAACCGATTTCCAATTTGAAACTTCGCCATCTACTACAACTCGTTGTCTTCTGTCAGTCAGCCATTGTTCTATCCAGTCAGTTATGCTATCCCCGATACCATGGGCTTTTAATTTAAGTAGCAATCTTTGATGTGGCACTTTGTCAAAAGCTTTCTGAAAATCTAAGTAGATAATATCTACTGGCGATCCCTCGTCTATCCACTTAGTGATTTCTTCCAAAAAACATAACACATTTGTTAAGCATGACCTCGCTTTAAGGAATCCATATTGAGATGAATTTAATAATTTATGCTTAACGAGGAAGTCCACCATATGGTCTTTAATTAACCTTTCTAATAATTTACAAATCACTGACGTTAAACTCACTGGTCTGTAATTCTCTGACTTATTTCTCGAACCCTTTTTAAATAATGGTATGATGTTTGCTTCTTTCCATTCAAATGGCAGATGTCCTGAATGAGTATTTCAGCTCAGTTTTTACCACAAAAGATATCAGCTCACTTCCAGTTCCATTGACTAAATTTGAGGGCAATAAATCAGAACATTTAGGGTGAGTACGTGAACTCAAATGGGGCAAGCAAACCGTGATCATTTACATACTGTGTTTGTGTGTGTGTGTGTGTTTGTGTGTGTGTGTTTGTGTGTGTGTGTGTGTGTGTGTGTGTGTGTGTGTGTGTGTGTGTGTGTGTGTGTGTGTGTGTGTGTGTGTGTGTGTGTGTGTGTGTGTGTGTGTGTGTGTGTGTGTGTGTGTGTGTGTGTGTGTGTGTGTGTGTGTGTGTGTGTGTGTGTGTGTGTGTGTGTGTGTGTGTGTGTGTGTGTGTGTGTGTGTGTGTGTGTGTGTGTGTGTGTGTGTGTGTGTGTGTGTGTGTGTGTGTGTGTGTGTGTGTGTGTGTGTGTGTGTGTGTGTGTGTGTGTGTGTGTGTGTGTGTGTGTGTGTGTGTGTGTGTGTGTGTGTGTGTGTGTGTGTGTGTGTGTGTGTGTGTGTGTGTGTGTGTGTGTGTGTGTGTGTGTGTTGGATATCTACTATTACCCGGTCTAATTATTAATGTAAATTCTTTCGATAATTTGAAATGGGCATTTTTTTTATTAAATCTGCGATTAGATAAGCGTAGGCTCTATACGACCACATGTACCTGTGAAAACAATATATTTTTTCAAAGTATCATGAACAATGGTGGCTACGTCACGGTTGACATCACAAACACAATATATAGCACGGATTAACATCTATTAATCACGCGAAACAAAAGCAGTGCAATAAGTAGCGATCAAGTGAGCGTTTGGTGTATTTATTGTTGCCTACTGCAACAAAAAACATTACTATGCAACAAGGCTGTAGCTATTAGGTACTGTCAAATAATATATGTATTTACTGTATAATACAGACATAACATAGACAAACATAACATAAAATGTCATTATCAACACTTATCCATAACTAATATATGTATGTATATATATATATATATATATATATATATATATATATATATATATATATATATATATATATATATATATATATATATATATATATATGTATATATATTGTCAAATAATATATGCATTTACTGTCACATGCCCTAAAATTTATGACATGTAGGCAGGATAGATTATATTTATCTGCATATTTTCCTTGGGTAATATATTGTAAGGAAGGTAGGCATTTGAGCATAACATTATTTAATAATAATTTTTTTTAAATCCGTTTTTTGATGAGCTACTACAATAAAATAAAATAAAAACACATTTTTTGTACTGCTCACATACAAACAAATATCTACAGTTATATATATATATATATATATATATATATATATATATATATATATATATATATATATATATATATATTGTTTTTGCATTTATAGTACATTGTAATACAAATCGTTCATTTCAGTGCTGTTTCTCCTGACAAGTGTTGAATCGGCTGACTGTAAGTACCGTAACACTTGCTGGATGTGGTCTTTAATTATTATAGTGAATGCAATCTGTCAAGCTGTCATGCTTGTATTAACCGCATCGTTTATTTTTGGACGAGCTACTACAATAAAATAAAATAAAACTGTTTCCCTAAACACATTTTTTATCGAACAATTATGTCGTACGTCTCCTGTTCGTGGCAACTTGTTGTGCTCAAACAACTGAATATCCAAAATGGTAAACAGTTTGCGGAATGGTAAACAGTTTGCGGATCAATGATAATCACGAGTGTGACTTCCATCCTCTCGCCGACAACATGGCACAATTACGAAGTTTCACCAACATTTTCAGATTCACTTCAATTAATGTTATTTTACAGTTCGTCTGCTACTACGTTAAACGTTAACACACGAACTAGCATGTTGCAGTGGATGCTAGGTAGGTTTGATATTTCGCAAAATTTATTTGAAACGAAACTAGCAAAAAATCGAATTTACGAAGTACCTTTAACATAATTGAGGAGGAGCCTTTACGAGAATTGAGGAGGGACCTTTAAAATAATTGACGAGGGACCTTTAAGAGGATTGAGAAGGGACCGTTAAAACTAGTTGCATGAATAAATAGAAGGCCTGTGGATTTCATGGGACTACACGGAACCAGGCGATCCCCTCTTGGGACCATCAGTGGACACTCAGCATAACATCGGTCTACATGGAGGTTCTCGTTTTGTATTTAAAATATCAGTTAGTTATGCCACCAACGAGGCAGTTCATGTACATGGGAATATGAAACATATAGTTTCAGTGACACACCATATGCGCTGAGAGTTGAAGGACACTACAAATATTTTGAAGCTTAGACGACTACATTCGATGAAAAAGGAGAGAGCTGTGTTAAATATATTACAATTGATAATCAAACAAATGCGACTGTTCTGTATGAATTTATCCTGACGGTATCATACTAGATTGTTTAACGATGCAAAATGTTATGTTTTCAGTTGTTGGGGAATGGGGAGACTGGTCGACATGCACGGCGCATTGTGAGGGGGGCAAACAATATAGGGAAAAGATATGCGACGGACAATTGTGCGACCGCATTGAATCATCGTGTCATTTGATGTCGTGTGACGGTAATAGCAAAGAATCAGCGTATAGTAAAATTTCATTTTCATTTCAAGTTAATGTAAAAGTTTATATTCGGTGTCACCTCAATCCCATAAAATTAAAGTGCCCTAACTTTCGAACTGTTGATCCGACATTCAACTCCGTGGATTCATGCTGATGAGTGACACTGCTAAACAATTATTATAAAGGAGTCTGCGTTGTGTTTTGGTTTTTATTCAACGACTCCACCAATCAACGACTCCACCAATCGTCAACTTCTAGCACTTCGTTCCATTGTGTTTGAAATAGCCGACGGGTATGTCTGCTCAGAAATATCAACCATACAATGAAATTATTGTATTTGTCATTTCAAGCAAATAACTGACCCCTGCTCATGGTCAATCGTGGTTTTAACGGTTTTGTTTTAGCAAATAACATCAATACGGTGGCCACCACGCACAATATTCATAATAGTTGCAACTTTACAGTGGAAATCCATAAAAACCTCATAAGTTGATGTCCGAACAATGGTTCACAAGTTTCAGTTTCATAGCCGTTTCAATTTTGTGCCGGAGAAAAACTGCCTCACCCCACGGCCCCGTGAGGGTTGATCGTTGTACACTAGGACTATAAAAATGGCTTCTACTCAGAACATATCCACGGATTCCTCATATGTTGATGTTCGATCAACGGCTCAAACGTTAGAGGAGTTTAAATATCTTGTCCACTCTGACCAAACAAGTTGCTACCCCTCGTTGTACATTGTCACACATACTTCATATGTAGATATTCGATCAACGGGTTAAACAAACTTTCAATTTTATTTATTTATGTAATTTAAGCTCCAACCTTTCAAGTGACACCGAAAAGTTAACTTTTAAATCAGCTTGAAATGCCTGTGGATATATGACAATAAATAAGAGGTGAAATAATATACAGGGCCACTCGGATAGTCTATAATGTAAAGTAGTTTGTGACTCTGTATGCATGTTCATTCGTATATCCGTCGGTTTCGCACGTATGGGGCTGAACTTCTGCAGGCAAGCCCGGGGACCATGGGATGGTTTGTACATTAAAACAAACTAAAAAATTCCCGGGGTGGGGATATTACGTATGTGAACGTTTGACGAACATTACGTAACTCAGAACACAGTACGTACCATTGTTAGCATCGCCATTCGAGCTACTTACGATTGTTGCAAGTTACGTGATCTGCGTCGAACGTCCGCACACGAATGCTTCCTGAAACCGGCAGTTGTACATTGTCACTGCAAAATTTAACTGGATAGTTCAACGAGTTATGCGCTCTTGCAGAGGTTGCCGTATTGTCCCACGCAACGCCGGATAACTCAGCATGGCTTCTTTAATATAAAGTAATTTGGGACTTTCCCTCATATCTCCGTTTGACCACGCCACATATACTCTGATAATGTTATTGTTAAATATACATTTCCTATCCCACTTGATAGCAACTGATACCATAGTCAATCGCATATGTAGGTATAGTGTAGCTATATAACGTTTAGAATATATTGTATAGTTTTGAAATTAAACGTCACGTTTATGTTTCACAGATCCCTTCGGAGGTGTCTTGTGGGGTGAATGTACAAAATCTTACGGTGGGGGAACCCGGACACGGACGAACAGCGACGGTCAGTCGGAAACAATCAGTTGCAACACGCATTCGTGTCGATCAGGCGAGTTCCCAGGTAATAGTCGAAGATGTGTCCGTAGTTTTACAAAACGAATACAGGCTACTACACAAGACCAACAGTGACGTTAGTTGACAATCAACCGTCGACCGCACATGGCAGAAAATGTCTTTTTGCTTGATATAGTGAGGGTGTGTGGGGAAATTTTGTTTCAATTAGTTTCGCATTATTGAATTTTTTTATATTTGCAAAGCCTCTGAACAGTCATCATTACAACGCCAAAAAAATCGTGTATCAACAACAACGCCTGGCCGATTCAGTCCGAATGTATATGATCGTGTCAACAAGGAATATACAAAATGTACAAATTTATGTGTACAATTATTTATTCAATCATTCATATAGATATCCAATGCAATAAACGGAACAACATTTCACTGTTTTATAGTAAACTAATGTTACATTATAATAACATCTAAGCAAAACGAAGACATAAATCATGATAATGTTAGTCCAATCTCCATCTTCCCACTCTTATGCAAAATCGCACAGGTGTTACTACAATTTCTATTTCCACTGAATACTCGCAAGATTTTGTGTTTAAACCTTTTTTCATGAAGAGCTTATCACGTAAACAAATGGAAGTATTCTTTCTTTCTTTCTATTATAGTAGAAATTACAAAATGTTTTCAATTTTACATACGGGTCAAATAACACATATACACACACAACACACACACACAGAACCAACAGGCACACACGCTTACACACATGTGCATACACACATATACACATACGCACATGCACACGCACACGCACGCACGCACGCACGAACGCACATAAGCACAACACACACACACACACACACACACAAACACACACACATTATTATTTAAAATAGTGAACGGTTATGAGGATGTTGATAGGAATATGTTCTTCAAACTTAAAGAAGGCAGTAGAACCAGAGGACACAAAGCAGCATTAGTTAAGGAGCAGTGTAGGTTGGACATGAGAAACTACTCTTTCTCACAGAGGGTGATAAATGAATGAAACAAACTGCCAAATGATTGTATTAATGCTAGTAGTGTGAATATGTTTAAAAATAGAATTGACAGATATCTGATAAGGGCGGGCTACACATAGATGAGAAAATTGTTGGACTCTCGAAAAGCCACTGGCTTCCTTGTACACTTGCCATCTGGAACTTGTTGTTCGAGATGGCAATCTTGTTAAATCTTGTTAAACCTACGTTACGTTACGTTGTATTACATTACATTACATTACATTATGATAGGTAGTTGGAGAATTCCCTGAAATATATAATTATGCAAATTGTTATGCTTCTCTGATCGTCTACCAAACGTTGCTACATGTGTATTTTCGTCAGATCATGCATCCTGTATCAGCGACGTTGTGTTTGTACTGGACTCATCAGGAAGTCTTAGCCGGCTTAACTGGGCCATCATTCTTCAGTTTGTCATCGACACCATGAAAGGTTTGAACATATCACCAGAAGGTACACACGCGGGCGTATTAATTTTCTCGACAGAGGCACAAGTGAGCTTCGGCCTAAACGATTACTTTTCGATGTCCGATATTGAGAACGTTGTCTTCAACCTCGAGTACATGGCTGGAATGTCGCACACCGCCGAAGGCATCGAAGCGATGCACCGACTCTTCATAGACCAAGGACGTGGCACCAACGAAGCTAAGCAGATCGGTGTTGTTGTGAGTGATTACGTTTCAAGCCTTGGCGGCTTTAAAGGGGTTCCTGAGACAATGTCAGCAAAAGACGACGGAATTTAAATGTTTGTTGTCGGTAAGTGACACCGCGAATTGCGAACACTACATCTAACCGACGGGATTACTTATCCGGTAATAAAAGAGCGATGATTACTGTGCAAATATGTACGAATAACCGCCCAGACCACATTTGTAAAAGAAACCCAGAGTTTCACACGCAAGCCATCCAAAGAGGAATTACTGTCCCCTAGATACGGTTAATGCTAAATGTGCTTGCTACTATTGTCCAAAACAAACATTATTACTTCCACATATCGTCACATATAAATTGTTCTACAATTCGGTTGAACATGGTGACGGACACAGATACGAAGGATTGGATCATATGTGTGGGGGAGGGATATACACACACAAAGAAAAAACAAAGACAGTGAACTATCAATCAATATTTTATTTAAGACAAAACATACATGGAATAGGCAATACATCCACAGTAACGAGAACATTAAATAAACATGTTAAACAATTTTCAAATGTGTACAAATCGCATGTATCCACTTCGTGCGCAGTACAGATATGTCGTGAACATCGCTGTATTCAATACGCTGAACAATGTTGTTCGTAGACGCAGATATTATGCATAGTAGACTGTACATAAATTTTCTAAACCTGGTATTACAACAGTCAGTGCCAGAGCTACTAAACGTGAGACTAGCACTACACCTCATCCTAAGCGCAAGTAGTACTATCTTAAGATAGTACTACTAGCGCATTATAGAACAAAATAAAATGCTGCATTACGTATTTTCTATAATTAGCCCATAAGGAACATAAATACACATTACTATGATAAGATGCGAACAGTTTGTTTTCCAACTTCTTTGAATATACTTAACATGTCCTGTGTAGAATATTACTTTTATCATACAGACGCCTTTCTTTGGATTTTATGTAATTTTCATCCAACAGATCATCACAAATTCTATATTCGATATATTTATAACACTTTGATGTATTCAATATTCCATAATCAAGCTTAACATATACCTCAAAAAACCGGTTTTCCTTGTATCAAAAAACAGTATCTGAGATGTAACTTTATTAAACGGTATGTCATTGTCACATACATAATTGTTGGAGATATTTCCCAATCTTTGCAACCCCTTACCCGATGGAGCAAGATATTAAAATGTCATCGGTATACATGACATGAAATTATTAACTATTGTAGAAGAAGTAGTGCACCATGCGGAGCTTACATAAGTAGCTTTCTCAAAATTCTCCAAATAAAAGTAGCATGGAAGTCACCCACAACAGTAATACAAGTACTGTTGATTGTTTCAGTGAAAACTTTACGTTTTGCTGAACATTTGTTAAAGTTATTCCTAGTTTCATAACTTTCAAATTGTAAATATTCATTGATAATAAAGTACTCTTAAATTAGATGCAAATGGGGATATATGGCGAGAAAAGGACAGAAAGGGAAAGTGAAAGTAATTGAGAAAAAAGGAGAACAAAAGGAAATATCAACCATGGATATGTGTGAAGTAACAGTTTCGCTCGGTGTTACATCTTCTTAATTTTCGTAATGTTTTGTTTTAGCTACCGACGAATATGCTGACTTTCATGAAATGATCGGTATTGCATCAAGCGGTGATAACGTGTTCATCGGCAAAACGTACAGTGTTACGCAAGACCTGATAGACCCACTTACAGCGAAACTGTGATTGACGGCAGACAGTAAGTGAAACAGTGACAGAGCTACATTGTAACTTTTTGTATACGCCAAATGTAAACGTTTACATATTACAATTAACCATCACTGCTACTATATTTCAACATGAATCTAATTAGAACTCTGTAAACACGTGGGTTACAGGGAAACACTTCAAACGTTGTAAATGTTTGACTTCTTAATTGGTCACACACAGTCCCGCGCACGCATTCACTGACTCACTGACTCACTCTTTCACTTACTCTTTCACTCACTTACTCACTCACTCACTCACTCAATCACTCACTCAATATATCAATCACTCAGCAGCAATAGCAACGTCTGCCGGAGCAACAGCAGCAGCAGCGACAGCAGCAATAACAACACCAACAATAAGAGTGAAGATGTTCATCAGACTGGATTGTTCAAATGAGTAATATTTTTACTGAGTCGTCTGAAGAAGATTGCTGATAGCAGTTGAAACGTCACGTAAAAATGTTAACACCAACACTAACAACAACAGTAAACACAGCCACAACCTTTCAGCAGCTGTCAAAACACCGAAATTGCAAGGACTTGAATTGTAACGGGTCCGAAGTGCAAATTGCAAGATGTATCGCGACATTCTGGCTTTCGTAAACATCTCAAGTGCAGCCTTCTTTCTCGACAGGCGTTAGTGCGGTGTGCGGCGAATGTGGAGACTACGGGGCGTGCAGTCTTGTGGAGCGGATGGCAGAAAGGTCGGTACCCAAGATTGCTGGACGGTTAACGGACTGACAGGACGCGAGATCCCCAGCACTCGACAAACACACACATGCAGCACCAGGTGTCTCAATCGCTGCCCGACTACAAATACAGAACCATGTAAATTGAATATATTCACACAATTACGCCAAACTAGCATAGTTACCCGGCATTACACGCATACGTCTTTTCTAGTGAAAACCAAGTCTATGGATATGAACAATCTTACTAGGATTTCGCTAGGTATGTAAATGCCACTCCTCCTAGACCTTTTCGACCTCTGGCGCCAAACGTTCAGGGATTTATTTACAACCCCACGGAAGAGACGTGAAACTATTTTTAAATACCCCATATCATCAGCATCATTTTTGGGATGGTGCGAGAATAGCCAGCAGCACCACAAGTACCTTCAATGTGGTGTACAGACAAATTGCAATAACTTGAAAGGTATTCATAATAGTTGCTGGATAAACCCGGAGACAAATGTTTTTCCCAAAACCCCCACCCCGGGTTAATTTCGAATAGTTGTAATGTACGAACTATCCCACGCCTGCAGAATGTTAGCCACATACATGATAAACTTATCGAGGTAGAATAACCATAATGTTTAATATATGTATGTTATATAGGGAAGCATATATTGTGTTTAAATCACGAGAGTGTCATCAACCACAAAATAGTTATGTGGCAGATAACACACATGGTGATTTTTTGTTTGGCGTTGCATTTAATTATTTACTTGCCAGTTATGTCATGTTTCTCGCTGCTATAATAAAACATATACTACATTTAGCAATAACGGATTTGGAATTTGAAATAATTAATAAAGGAGGCTTAGCCACCACAGATGTTTTAATTAATTATATGTCGTGCGCCGTTTGAATTAAGGCAGTAGAAAAAATACCGTTATTTCACTGGACGTCACATCGTGCGCTGCAACGCATGTCACCTTTACCAGTTGTCCATAAAAAAATGCAATACATAGCTGTTATTGATACGTTTAAACATAAATCTGATTTGTAGTGTATTGCGTCCTCGTTAGCTTGAGCTAATATGTTGTTTACATGCGTTTGATGTCGTGGCAGCAACCAGTTATGTTTCGTTGACAGGGAAAGTTGACTGTTCACGTTTTGGCACCGCGAAAGGTCAGATTTGGCTGGAAGACCTCAACAACTGTCACATGTACTACATCTGCGAGTCGTATGGCTACGGCTATTACCGCAAGCATCACATGAATTGTGGGGAATTCTATTGGAAACAGGCCTACCACGCGTGTATGCTGTCACGCCGACGGATGTTCGATGCGTAGTTTTACCAGGTGTGACAAGCCTGCCATCCAATGCACCGCTTGGCAAGTGGACAAGGAAGTCATTGGTGTATCGAAAGTTCAACACTTGTTTATTTATGTTTGTCTATGTTTATCTGTGTACAACCCACTCTTAATTAAAGAAAAACATGTTTTAAAGACGATTACCCTTTGCAACAGCAATCCCACCTTGCTCTGAATCTGTCATGCTGTCAGCTGCTACTCCTAATTCCTTTTATTTTAAGGTTCTATCTAGACTTACCCGTTTTATATTCTTCATCCATGCTTCCATGTGGTATGTACAGGCATTTACATTACAATTTACAGTAGACCCATGTCTAGCTCATTTTGTAAAGTTTGTTTATCTACACCTCTCTCTCTTCTGCCTGTCATCCATATTTATATTTATTTGTTTACACCATTCCATACACCGTGGGCTGTTCGTTTTGTTAACAATCTTTGATATGGCACGTTATCGAAGGCTTTCTGAAAAAAATCTGAGTAGACAACATCACTTTTGACCTACTGTCTATCCACTTAGAACTTTCTTCGAAAAAATCGTATGCAATTTGCTAGGAATGAACCATAATTTGAGGAGTTTTATTGCTGCGGTATTCGATTTTTCCAGTTGCCATCAGCCACAAGTCGTCCAGTGGCCCACCTGTGTCCTAATGTTGAGATTATTCTATACATTAATAACGAATGAATAACCAGACTACATGTAAGGAAATGTATGGGCGTATTTGTTGATCTTATGGTTTGATAAAATTAACACGGTTAGATAACAATTGTTGGACATTACAGCAATCATTTACAGAGAAGGTTGTGTCATTGTTCACGATGGACGGCACATGTTGTATTGCCCTTTGTGCATCTGTTAGCCATTTTAAGAAAATATGGGGAACATCTATGCTATAAATATTCAATATATTACTGTACTACATAAACGAGTTTTAGGAACAATATACACCAAACATCTTTTGAAACAATTATGCCATTTGTAATGTGTAGACTCAGTTAAATGTAAGTCAGCGATTAACTACTGGATAGTTAACAAAACCGCTTAAGGTGTATATATAAACTAATGGTACTAGACGTAAATATACTTTTTGCAGAAATATTGATTTATTGATATCATATGTAGTGTTGGTAACTTAATACGTCACGGGGTTTGCACAGGCGAATGGTATCCTACTAATATATGTATAATAATTATTTTATGTTGCCGAACTAATCTAATACAAGGATTTAATGTATGTTGTCATGAAATGAAAACAAATGCAAACCATACGCATTGCATTCACCAGCTGTTGCTAATATCTACTTTCGGGTGTAGTTCATAACAAATAGTTTCATTGACGGATATGATTTGACGATATGAAGCCGCTATTCGCATTCTGTTTAACTTGGTTTTGCTGATCTATTACATTATATGTTGTTTGGCTGTGTCATGTATGGTGTGTACAAGTATAACTATTACATTATATGTTGTTTGGCTGTGTCATGTATGGTGTGTACAAGTATAACTATTACATTATATGTTGTTTGGCTGTGTCATGTATGGTGTGTACAAGTATAACTATTACATTATATGTTGTTTGGCTGTGTCATGTATGGTGTGTACAAGTATAACTATTACATTATATGTTGTTTGGCTGTGTCATGTATGGTGTGTACAAGTATAACTATTACATTATATGTTGTTTGGCTGTGTCATGTATGGTGTGTACAAGTATAACTATTACATTATATGTTGTTTGGCTGTGTCATGTAGGTGTGTACAAGTATGTATGTCATGTGTGTACAAGTATAACTATTACATTATATGTTGTTTGGCTGTGTCATGTATGGTGTGTACAAGTATAGCTATTACATTATATGTTGTTTGGCTGTGTCATGTTTGGTGTGTACAAGTATAACTATTACATTATATGTTGTTTGGCTGTGTCATGTATGGTGTGTACAAGTATAACTATTACATTATATGTTGTTTGGCTGTGTCATGTATGGTGTGTACAAATGTACATTTGTTATGCGGGTGTTCATCTGACCACTCGTATGCGGGTGTTCATCTGACCACTCGTTTGCGGGTGTTCATCTGACCACTCGTTTGCGGGTGTTCATCTGACCTCTCGTATGCAGGTGTTCGTCTGACCACTCGTATGCGGGTGTTCATCTGACCTCTCGTATGCGGGTGTTCGTCTGACCTCTCGTATGCGGGTGTTCGTCTGACCACTCGTATGCGGGTGTTCATCTGACCACTCGTATGCGGGTGTTCATCTGACCACTCGTTTGCGGGTGTTCATCTGACCACTCGTTTGCGGGTGTTCATCTGACCACTCGTTTGCGGGTGTTCATCTGAAATTCACTATTACATTTATGCAGAAGTGATACTACTAAATTCACTTTGCCACTTCCATCAATGTACATTTGTTATGCTGGTGTTCATCTGACCTCTCGTATGCGGGTGTTCGTCTGACCACTCGTATGCGGGTGTTCATCTGACCTCTCGTATGCGGGTGTTCGTCTGACCACTCGTATGCGGGTGTTCATCTGACCTCTCGTATGCGGGTGTTCGTCTGACCTCTCGTATGCGGGTGTTCGTCTGACCACTCGTATGCGGGTGTTCATCTGACCACTCGTATGCGGGTGTTCATCTGACCACTCGTTTGCGGGTGTTCATCTGACCACTCGTATGCGGATGTTCATCTGACCACTCGTTTGCGGGTGTTCATCTGACCACTCGTATGCGGGTGTTCATCTGACCACTCGTTTGCGGGTGTTCATCTGACCACTCGTATGCGGGTGTTCATCTGACCACTCGTATGCGGGTGTTCATCTGACCACTCGTATGCGGGTGTTCATCTGACCACTCGTTTGCGGGTGTTCATCTGACCACTCGTATGCGGGTGTTCATCTGACCACTCGTTTGCGGGTGTTCATCTGACCACTCGTTTGCGGGTGTTCATCTGACCACTCGTTTGCGGGTGTTCATCTGACCACTTGTATGCGGGTGTTCATCTGACCACTCTTTTGCGGGTGTCCATCTGACCACTCGTTTGCGGGTGTTCATCTGACCACTCGTATGCGGGTGTTCATCTGACCACTCGTTTGCGGGTGTTCATCTGACCACTCGTATGCGGATGTTCATCTGACCACTCGTTTGCGGGTGTTCATCTGACCAGTCGTATGCGGGTGTTCATCTGACCACTCGTTTGCGGGTGTTTATCTGACCACTCGTATGCGGGTGTTCATCTGACCACTCGTATGCGGGTGTTCATCTGACCATTCGTATGCGGGTGTTCATCTGACCACTCGTTTGCTGGTGTTTATCTGACCACTCGTATGCGGGTGTTCATCTGACCACTCGTTTGCGGGTGTTCATCTGACCACTCGTATGCGGGTGTTCATCTGACCACTCGTATGCGGGTGTTCATCTGACCACTCGTATGCGGGTGTTAATCTGACCACTCGTATGCGGGTGTTCATCTGACCACTCGGTTGCGGGTGTTCATCTGACCACTCGTATGCGGGTGTTCATCTGACCACTCGTATGCGGGTGTTCATCTGACCACTCGTTTGCGGGTGTTCATCTGACCACTCGTATGCGGGTGTTCATCTGACCACTCGTATGCGGGTGTTCATCTGACCACTCGTTTGCTGGTGTTTATCTGACCACTCGTATGCGGGTGTTCATCAGACCACTCGTGTGCGGGTGTTCATCTGACCATTCGTATGCGGGCGTTCATCTGACCACTCGTATGCGGGCGTTCATTTGACGTATGCCGGTGTTCATCTGACCACTCGTATGCGGATGACATCAATCGGTGAATGCAATGCCCAAATGTCGCCATATTACAATCAGGTGCCCCCGCGAACGTGCTTCCTGCTGTTGTATACAGTGATTGTGACGTTTGGCCTACATTACTAGTCCTATGATCTTCTCCTTCTTATTTTATGTCTTCTTCCTCGTCTTCTTCTTATGCATCATCTTGTTGTTGTTCTTCCTCTTCGTGTTCTTTTTCTTCATCTTCTTCATAAGCATCATCTTGTTTTTGTACTTCTTCTTCGTCTTCTTTTTCTTCGTATTCTTCTTATGCATCAACTTGGTCTTCTTCTTCCCTTTCTATTTCTACTTCTTCTTCTTTTCTTCTTACTCTAGACTTAATATAAACACACTTGTTTGAAAAATTCACATTCTTGTACTTCTTCTTCTTCTTTGTCTTGTTCATGACTTTCTTCTTCTTCTGTTCCATTACTTCTTTTCTACTGCCTTCGTCAACATTCTTCTATTAGAGGCGAAATAGACCAGCATCATGTGTGTCCTGAGACCAGATTGTAGTTTGCTGCCACCAAGCGGTTTACTTTGCAAAGTCCCTCATTGGAATTGTCGGAATTGGAATTTCTTTCACACCACGTTGGCCACCCAATAAATCCGGTGTTTTATGCACAATAGAGCCCCTGTTAATTATTGCATACAATTCTCCTAAAAAACATTCAAACCAATGTTTATTCACATGAAACACCAAAGCGCTGCAAATGTGTAGCCACTATTTGACACAGCAATCTAGACTTTGCGGTCGTGTGGTAACATAGTTCACATTATAATCTCTATAATCCACCGCGATTATGTATGTATGTCTGTACGTTTGTAAGCATGTACGTTAAGCTATTCCTCCTAGATGCTTTGCATCTCGGGCGCAAAACGTGCAGGGGTCCCTGTACGAGCCACGGTCTGATCGTCACAGTTTTATTTTTGCGTCCCGCTGTTACACTTTCTATAAACAATATACTTGCCCTTTGTAATTATTACATACAGCCGTCCGTACCGCTATGCACATAATTACATACATTTGTTTAAAACGTCATGCGACTTTTCTTCGTGTGTCCAGTTACGTCATAGGGCAGATCGTCGCTATGCGTTACCATTACTGCCAGTATAACGTCGCAAATTCGAGAGATATTAACTTGTAGCAGGATATTTCTGTGACAGTGCTGTCTATCACGAAAGTTGGTAAACAAGAATTACCAAATTATGCTGTCCAATTTTTTGATTGCTACTAGAGCTAAGTGCTAGTGAAGACTCGTGTGTCACGGATTTGCGGGGTTTCCGATAATTAGCAGGCTCGTGTCTAGTTCAGGTCCCTAATTCATATAGTTCTACAGTTCCGCCTGTGAATGATGGTTGCACCAGTGAACGAGGGAACAAAACACGTTATAGAAAAATTAAAATGCAATATTCAATAATAATCGTTACACGAAAACAGGTTGTCTCCTGGGTCTTCATCAAATAAGCAAATAATTCCGAATCTCTAATGATTGACCAAACAATTTGTCATCCTACAAAATAACTACTAATAGCGTTTAATATATAATACGTGCATTATTATTGTTATTATTATTATTATTATTATTCCATCCAAACCTTATAATCATTCTCATAATAAATAACTATGAAAGACCGTTGTGTTCCTTCTTGACATATCATACTATCACACCACCCCATTCGATCAGGTACATGTCACATTTGTGTAGGGATTTGCAGCCGCTGTCAGTCGTTGTGTATCGAACGGAGTGCTGGGGTGAACACCGCCGTCATTTTGCCGTCGTCGTGCATACTGCTTCGTTGTGCCGCGAACGGTTTCCGGCGTCAACCGCCCTGTCTATTATAGGAGATGCTTCGCGGCGGATGTTTTTCCTCTGTCTGAATGGTGTCGTCTCGTTTTTTTTTTGGCGTTTCGGCGTCGCCTCACTAGCAGAGACATTTTGGACGTGCGTCATTTCACTTTTTACGGGTATCTTCGGTGCTTCAACATTCGTTGCGCATCTCGGCTAGTCGTTCGATCACTTCTTCTGTCGCGTTTCACTATCTACTACTTAACTTTAGGGGATCGAAGACAATTCATCTCCATGCTCAAGGGTTGATTCAAACGTGTCCTTCTGACATCTGGGTGCTAACGCATTTGCTGCACTACCCCACATGCCAACTAATTTCAACATAATCTGATACTTCTCTCGTGTCTACAGTTTATTTTTACACATGACGCCTGTTAATCAATCACATACACCTGGTATAGTCCACCAGAACACACACATCACAATATGTAGCAAACTAGTGTAAAACACCCCTAAATTGCGTAATACTGCGGTCCATGTCTAATTAATATGCATCACCCTCTGAGATAAATATTGCCACTCCTTAGATGCGGGCTCTGGCACGCTCGAGCAGACAAATCACATAGTCTGCGCCAACAAATTCTGGTTCATACAGTCACACTTAAAAAGTGTAAATAAAGAATTTTAAACTATAATTCTAATTACAAAATAACATAAATCCTACAACGTTCACCACTGACACATTGCACATAATTGTACAACATTGACTAATTGGAAATGATGCAAGGGTTATTGTTCACACAACAAAGACAGACTACGTAATTTCTTACCGTGCATTTGTTCACTTTTTAAGTTGAATAATGCGGTGGTCTATGACCTTATGTTGCTATTATGACATGAATTACCGAGGCAGGCTGTAACAATGTGTGCCCCATGCACACGTAATCGCCGACCCAAGATATATATCTATTCACGAAGCCCATCGTGACCATTGATACACAGGTGGCGCACATACATCGTACATGATACACAGGTGGCGCTACATACATCGTACATGATACACAGGTGGCGCCACATACATCGTACATGATACACGAGGTGGCGCCACATAGACCAACTTGGATAAACACTATGGACAACCATCAACATGCTGCATGACAGCAAGATTACGCTACGCTTTATTTGGCCACACAGATAATTATGTTCGACTAAAATAAAAATTTGTGTGACATGACTGTGCCTTCATAAAATATGTTTGAGATGGATTTAGGTGCTTAACTAGTTTAATTTATTAAAGGTGCTTAATCAGTTTAATCGATTTTTTTGCTAATCTCATTTCAAATTAATTTTGCGAAAAACCAAACCTAACTAGTATCCACTGCAAAATGCTAGCTCGTATGTGCTTTTTTATGTAGTTTATTTGTGAAATCATCATACAAAATATTAAATTAGTTAACGCTTGTTTAAGCATTAACTAAAGTAAAAATTGACATGCTGAAAAATCACGATTTTCTTCTTGGTGAAATTTCGTAACTTGGTCATGTGATCGGAAAGGAAGGAGGTCATATCAGCATTAACCCACTCAGTGTTCACCATTTTGTATATCCATTATTTTGATCCATACCAGATCTAGTGACTAAAGTCAATTCTTTCGATGCTTTGAACAAAAATATGCACTTTTTTAAATTGACTGCGGATGTTAAATTAACCGGTTTTGCAATAAACTAAATAAGTTCAGGAAGCCGTTTTAATTTATGTTTAACGAAGTAACCATACATTCTCTAATTGACATTTATAATAATATAACATATGTGTTTCCACATGAACGACACCACTGTTTTGTGATAATGCACGCATGTGTACGACCATTTTTATGGCACTTCTCGAGGACTGGGGTGTTGGATATTTATTAACCTTTGTATTTGAAAGGGACCTTAATTGCAACGGCTAATTACAAGAACATGCCCGATCCCACTAAAGTGCGGGGCACATGTATTGGATATTGTTCTCAGCTGCTTCCGAATGCACCGAACAGCAAGATCGATAATAATAAACGAATAATAGTCATATTGAATGTTTAATGTGATTCATTAAAACACATTTGGGTTATCATTATGTAAGAATATAAAAAGTTGATAATATGTTATAATATGATCTTAAGCTTATAAAACCTATCAGACGTCATACCTTTGCTATAGCTTACCATTATAATTCTACAAAAAGGAGAGTTTTTATGTCTGGTAATTTGTCAATAATTAGCATACGAATAAGTTTTATATTTACACCTGAGCAATGAGCAAAAATATCAAAAACGTGTCACAGGTTCATTTCCAAAATAAAGCGCAAGAAATGTAAAATGATATAGCACAACCTATTATTTAAACGCGTTCTCCACTGCCATGGCTTGTATAATTATATATTTTATTTTAATGCGAATAGTGTTTGCATATGGAAATTTGAAGGTAAATGAAAATTAGCATTACACGATAAAGTCAACTAGTAGAGATCATAGATATAAACGCTTAATTACGAGAGGGGTGTCAAGTGAACCCAAATAAACATAGCAAGCAGGTGGTTCAACCATTTGAAAATAAAACCGTCTTTGCGACAGAGAACGTATATCGTGGCAATGTATAGTCATCGACAAATCCACTAAATACATTTACTTCTCTTTATTTTGATATTATTATTGGACCTCGATGTAACTGTTCCCCACGCCGCCTTTGTAAAAGGAGCAATATTGATAGTGTCACTAATCGTGTCGTGTGTTTTGCTATTCGTCCATCATTTGAATGTACTCTATAGTTGGGTCAACGTTACTTCACACGTTGATTTATAAATTATACGTACATGTCCGAACCACTGTAGTATTTCATGACTAGTTTTTTTGCATGGACCAGCCAACGAGCCAACATGACAACACCTCATATACCCATATAGAGATCTATACAATACAACTCACATTTGTCTTCGTGACATATGCTTTGATCAATGGTTATTAATTCATGCTTAACAAAGAAATGTGACAGGTAATTATTAAATTTAATTTTGTCGTAATTGTCTGACTTGTCTCTCTACACCTTTTCTAAGAGAATGCAATACAAATCCAATATAAAATAATACTTTAAATACGCTCAAATCCTTGGGAGATCCAAGCTGGGCAGCGTAAAAAAACCAAAAGGAGTTAATTAGTTCCTAATCGATATGCAATTGCAGTTAAATACAGTTATATTGGTACACTGAAAACTATGCAGGATAAACACGTTTAAACAGTTGGGCTTTTAGTTTACGACGAAATGTTGTTATATTTCCTACATACTTAACACTAACAGGGGCAACATAGCAAGTGATTTTGTGTGAAGAATGAAGTAAGGCAGCGAAGCGTCATCTAGCCATTGCACTTTCTCGTCGATAGTGAGAGCCACAAGGGATCGGCCAATATGACCATTATTATACGTATGGGTAGAATGTAAATATAACAATCCGCCAACAAATAGCTTTCAAAATATTACATGGAAAATGATCAAAAATAGCAGAAACGTGTTATATGCACATTAACTTTTCCTAATTACAGCGCAGGAAATGTAATACGATATAGCATCTGAAGAGAGACGAACATCCCAGGTGTTTGTCTAAATACATCCTCGTTTGTCCTTTCTTCTATAATTAAACAACTTCTTTTAACGCGAACCGTGGTTGCATATAGAAACGTTGTGTGAGATTGAGACTCGTATTACACGATAAGTTCAACAAGTAGAGATCGTATTTAGAAATACAACACTTAATTACGAGTAGGGTGACAAATGGTCTCAAAATAAACAAAGCAAGGATGCATCGTTCATTTGAAAATAAAAACCGTATTTGTGACAGAGGACTACCCTATGTAGTGGCCATGGATAGTCATGGAAAAATCCACTCATGTTTAACAGAGAATCCACACAGTTTCTTGTGATATGGAATTGTGACGTAATTTTCTGAGTTGCTTCTTTAAACTGTTTCTAAAAGAATGGCGCCATCTTTCAATGACAATGTACACGTATGTTCTACCGTTTGCTTTGGCTGCTTCCGATGCTAAAATGTTGAATGGCTTTGAAGCTATTCATAGAAATGCGTGTGTTTTAAAACGTAAAGGTACAATTTCACACTGCATGTTTAGTGTCATTTATATGCAATGGAATGGAGCGAACGTCGTGCAGTGCTCAAGAATGTACTAGTTTGCTGTAACTTGTTGGTGCCTTACGCTCCAGTGGGAGCTAGGAGGATTGCACGAGTTCACGAATGCAGTGCTCAAGAATGTACTAGTTTGCTGTAACTTGTTGGTGTCTTACGCTCCAGTGGGAGCTAGGAGGATTGCACGAGTTCACGAATGCAGTGCTCAAGAATGTACTAGTTTGCTGTAACTTGTTGGTGTCTTACGCTCCAGTGGGAGCTAGGAGGATTGCACGAGTGAGAGATTACGAATGCAATGAACAGCAAGGTCGATATTTATAAGCATGTAAAGGTAAACTTATATTTTACTATGATTCATTAAAGATCGGTATTTATAAATGAAGTGTCGATATTTATAAATATATAAAGGTCAAATTATATATTATTGGGTTTCAATAAAGCGCATTTTGGTTGTCAATAATACAATAATATATGTAGTTTCTACTATATAACATTATCTTAAGCTAATATAAAACGATCCTTAGTACATATAAAAGAAAAAAGATAGACCAATTAGAGGGCACCAATTCTAAATGGATAACATTCCTTGTGGATGATTAACTAATTGGTTTAGACTGTCGAATAGCCAAAGGCTTTATTGTCTACATGCCATACTTAGCTTGTTGCTTGGGTTAGCAATATTGGATTAACAATCTTGGGTTAACAATCAAGTCTTGTTAAACTACAATAATTATAATATCGTATCATACCGTGCTCAAATGGCGCAGTTCGTATTTTACGCAACTCAATATGAATCATATTTCACATTGATATACAACAAGTACGTTAGTATTAGCTTACTTCCAAGCGTCTTTGGTATATGTATTATGAATATGTATCTAAGTACTCCAATATACCATGATATGAACCCGCTTACAATTATGATGTTAACAACAAACTCACAAATGAATTAAAATTAAATGTTGTTATATAATGGCTTAATATTTCGTTAGCACAGCACAAGAAATGTCACACAGGAAGACAAAAGGGCACTGCGTGTGTTTGTCGAAATGCATCATTACCTGGAAAAATTTACAACAATAGCAGCAACCGTGACATGTGCATTTTAACACATCCTAAATAGAGCACAGGAAATGTAATACGATAAGCATCTTAGGAGAAAAGGACATCCTTTGTATGTTTAAATCCAGCCTCGCCTTTCTCTGCTTGTATAATTACACATTTTTATTGTTACGTAGTGTGAAATGATAACTCGCATTACACGATAACATCTACAAATATAGGTCGTAGTTAGAACACCTGCGCTAAATGACCACCATGGTGTTAAGTAGGCTCAACATAATCGGATAGTCATGAAAAAACTGCACTGGATAACATCTACTTCACATTATTATAATATCCTTAGTGGACAGCTCGATATAACCTTTTCACACAGTGTTCCTATTCACGTCTTCTGAAAGGATCATTGCTGATGGTATCATTAATCGTGTATTTTTTTATTATATCCATCCATAATTTTAATTTATGATATTGTTGGGCTAATGTTGCTGTGGAGAGGACAGCCAAACGATACAATATTTCACAGAGAGCCTTTCCTACTAGAACCGTCCAGTCCAGACGAATAGACAGTTTACAATTCCAGTGCCAAAGCCTGGGTGCAGCAGGGGCGGGGAAGGGTAAAGACACATACTGATATTGACTACTAACAAACAGGTGTTATATCCACCATCGTGTTTATCACACAGGACTTGAGTTAACGTGAACGTCGACTAAAAGTAGTCAATCAAGAGACTTTTCTGGACTTATGTTGTGTATTTTAAAGACATGACATCTTCACTTTCTAGCGTTCGTGTAAGATTTCGACGGTTGGCTTACATGTTATAGTGAAATGCTGATTACTAAAGTTTTGCAAGGACTAAGCTTGGACCAGGGAGTGATCGTGTCAGCGAACCCTACGCCATTTACGCCAAGAATAAACATGATACGTGTAATGTTTAAATATACGAATCGTTTGCGTGACATGTTTGCGCACAATGTATTATGTTGGGTAGAACTATACCAATTAACTTTAACTGTCCGTGTTATTATGTATGTTACGTAAAGCATTGGCTCCAAGCACCTGGTGAACGGTTTATCTCGAAATTGTGTGAAGTTGTGTCAGCAATGGTGTTATGTTACCTGAAACTACGGGAACGTTCTATTTTAAGACGAGATCAAATAGCTAAGGCGTGAAACGATGTATTTCTAAAATACCGGCGGTCACTTCAAAGAGGAGTTACTTAAGAAGGAACACCTGCACGAAAACATAAATACAGAGGTTGGGCAGACAATTGGCCACTGTTTACAAAGGCATGAAGAAGACGAGCACTACGAGTACAGCACATGACAACGAACTCTGGTAAGACGAACACATTTCGCCATTGGGCTTAAATCGTATATTACTGTCATGTCATATGTTCTTTGGTAATAAGACCTTCCAGTAATATAATCCGCATGCTTTTTTGTAATAGCAATCTCAATACAGTATCATTTACTTCCAGTATACGTGGTTTCATGTTTCCGCACACCATATTTCGGAACCAACTGAGTGGATAGAGCAATCGCTTAAAACTTCAAACGTCAAATATATTAAACCAGACAAATTACGGTCTGGGTGATTGCTTTTATGTCACTTTTATGTCACGTTGTTTTTTCTTTGGTCAATGTCATGTTTTGTAGTGGAGATCAAACAGTATAAAGCCATATCGTTTGTTTAGCATGATTAATAATAAGATGTTTAGCGAAACCGCATGCATCGTTAATCCGACCAAACACTCGCTAACCAAAGTGTGCCGTTAAATGATACATGATTGTACAATAAACATATCGTGTCGAAAATGATTCTTCAATTGCGAGATCTTCCAACTAACCGCCATCGTCAGCCATTACGTTTTCTCCACCCCGTGAATCAGTGAGTTTTAGACCATTCGTGTAATTCAACGTGTATGGTGATATTTACCATACACCTTTAGAGACAGTTACGGTTAGAGACGGTTAGAGAGGTTTCATAATTTGTTTCTCCTTTACTCGTTCCAACAGTACTTTTCTCCGATTCGAAGACATTTCATTAAGTATCCGGGAAATAATTCTCACTCAATGAATGCTTGTTTGATTAGGTGCTGAAATTGGTATGTACATGAGTGTAATATCGTAGTTAAAACAACCTACGAAAGTATGATTCAGTCGCTGAAATAAGATTAATTTTTCGAAATATCGGCTGTTCGGATGATCAGTAACCACCTAGTTTTCCGCCGGATTGGTAACTTTTTGATGGTCCAAGTCCACAAGTTTCCGAAAAAATCCGGTCCTGTCCAACGAGTTGGTTTAAGAATCCTAACATATGGTCATTAGCTGATGGTCAAAACTAGCCATCGAAAGAAGAAAAGGGTTGAAAATAATGTGTCTATCGTCCAATTATCGACCAAAATGTGCCATGACGAATTTCTCGTAAATCAAAACAGGGCGCCATTATTGGTCATTGAAACGTAGGCATGCAGCAATGTGAAAACAAGCAGTGTTGTTTAGTTTCTTGGGGAAGAAGCCAACAATAAATCTGCTGCAACAAAAATACATGGAAAACGGGAAAAACACTGCTAATACGCGCAGAAGAAACGTCAGAGACAACTTAAAGGTATCAGTTTTACACAGTTTCCGTGGATTCAGAAATAAACTGGGTCAACAATATGAGTTTCTCCTGCCAACACTGCGTGTAGTTGACTTGTTTTAGTCAATATGATATTTTGGCTGACCGTTTGCGCTCTCACGTACTGTATCGTTGTTAACTCGGTAAAATGAGGACCAGTCATTTTGTTGCCAGACCAGTAACATTTACAGGGGGCCAAATTAGAACATTGTTGAGGTGCCGTACTGGCGCTACGATCACCTACATATGGACTATCCAACACGGTGTTTGCCCAACCAATGGTTCGAAAGTCATGTGTTATGCTCAATTCAATGGCCACATCCGACATACACTTGTCATTGAGTAGATGTTGTCCGCGTCAATCGCGTTTGTTAGTCCGTGTTGTGCAGATGGGCCTTGCCACCATCACGTCTTGTGCTTGATACATGGCATAAATATTCACACTGCCGGTCCTGATATATGCTGTATACAAATGCATACAGTCTTTTCACATAGTCAATCCGACAGCATTTGCAATTTTGGTGCGTCATTATATTTGACCGTGTTGCAAACACTTTGCCGGAAGCCTTGTCCAACTGCTACGCCTTTAAAGAAATTGAGAAACATCATTTCAAGCATTTAGTAGGCCGGGTAAGATGCACTGCTTCGCCTATGGGAAAAACAACACATCGATATTACCCCTGTTTTGGTTCTCATTGTAGCACTACCCGAATACCGAAGTTAACTTGTTCCACATACGTCGTTCAAGAATGGATGTGAAGCTAATCTTGCTTGGGTGTTTATGCGGTAAGTATATGAAAACACTTTTGGTTTATTCATCTTTAAAATCTATTTGTGCAGATTATATCAACAATGTATTGTTAGTTTTTTATTATCGTTAGTTTTGTTAACTTAGTCTTCAAAGTAAATTGTGTCATATATCCATTGTGCTCTTTTGTATTGGATGGCAATCTTATTACATTTTTGAACATAAATTCCGAAAAAAGCGACGTTATTAACGGCATGACAATTCGCAGTTATAAAAATATGGTGTACCATCGCTGACTAGGTAATATTCAAGTAATCATAACAAAGATAAAGATACGTTTGAGTATATACAACTAACTATCATGGTAGCCATTACATTATTTTTATACATAAAACACATCTGACGACAAATGGTTGTGTCTTTAAACACGGAAGCATTGGATAGATTTAATCGGCCATGAATTCATGGTTGAACACCCTCAACTCAGCGTCTGTTATCAACGAGAAAGTGTGGACATGACTGAAAGCACAACACGTTCAGTCCTGTCATGGTGTCGGTGAAAAATTGGAGACATAGCTGCCATCTGTCGGCCCACATATTGCCAGAGGAGTCTAGCAGACAAATCACATCGCCAACGCAGTTTCTAGGATTTATTGGAGCAAAACAATAATGAGATGAAATAAATTTATGTAAAATTCAGTAAGACGGTATGCAAATGTTGGTTAATCAATATCATTATAACAAGATTTAGCAAGATTTGCCATCCAAACCAAAGGCCCAGATGGCAAGTGGACAAGGAAGCAATTGGCTTATCGAGAGTCCAACAATATTCATCTCCGTGTAACCCGCCCTACTGAGATATTTGTCAACTTTGTTTTTAAACATATTCACGCTGCTAGCAGTTACACAATCAGTAGAAAATTGGTTCCATTCATTTATTGTCCTCTGTGAGAACGAGTACTTCCTTATATCCTACTAAATTTACCTCATGTCCTCTAGTTCTTCTACCTTTCTTGGGTGACAAAAAACATATTTCTATCAATATTTTCATACCCATTCAATATCTTAAAAATTTCATTCTGGGATCCTCTTAACCTTCTTTTTTTTGTCTCTAGAGTTGTCAAATCACATCCTTTCAGACGTTCTTCATAGCTAAGGTCTCTCAGTTCTGGTTTAATTTTAGTTGCTCTCCTTTATATGCGTTCAAGCGTATCTACATCTTCTTACGATATTTTCTACACGCTTCTATACACTATTCTAAATGAGGTCTAACAATAGCTTTATACAGAGGTATAATTAGCTTTTGTCCTTGTAAGTTCTGTTTTTCGGAATCAACCCAAAAATGTGATTACCCTTGAAGCTGCAATACAACACGGTTCTGAAACTTTCTTATCAGTACGTACTTATTGTTATTCCCAAGTCCTTTACTTTTTATATCAAAGTTCCCGTGTCCTGCATGTAGGCAATTGCATTTCCCAAAATTTAATAACATCTGCCATCGTTCAGACCAATTAGCTAATTTGTCTAGATCGTTTTGTAAATGTTGGTTATCAAAATGAGTTCAAGCTAGATGTAATGCATTTGACATGTGGCATGCGTGTATCGTTTATTCTGCATGTTGCACGACTAATGTTATTTCTGCTGCTTCTCTAATAAGTTTCTAATGCCTACTAAAATATGATGGCGACTACGTCCCTCCACGAACTTCTGTCGTGTGCTGTTGTCAGCATACTGACGTCACTGGTTGGTTTTTCAAGCCATATGTTTACACTATTGATGAATTT
This sequence comes from Lamellibrachia satsuma, assembly GCA_033239005.1. Classification (NCBI taxonomy): domain Eukaryota; kingdom Metazoa; phylum Annelida; class Polychaeta; order Sabellida; family Siboglinidae; genus Lamellibrachia; species Lamellibrachia satsuma. The sequence continues at coordinate 1,791,247 of BSQZ01000065.1, forward strand.
TCATTTTTGCCAGCCTTTAGCTTTGTATATCTCTAGTTTTCCTTCAAAACATCCAGCTTGCACATGTTAATCGCTTACAATGTGGTAAACCCTAAACATCCCCTTCACATTTGATAATACACGCCATGCTTACATTTGATAAACCACTTACTTCACGCTTGCATGTGATCAACCAAATACGATTGATATGTCATATGCGTCCAGTTTACACTTGATAGACCACATACAACAAACAGACTTAGACTTAGACTTGCCACGAATCATTCGTATTTCAACTTGTTTGTTTTCAGCGTCGTCGATCGTCAGAGTAGAAAGCAGTGACGATATATGTGAAGTAGATGGTAGGTGAACATATTCTTGTGAGGACAAAACATATACCGCTGTTAGCAGCAACTTAATAAGTTGACTCAATTTCGTTTTTCTTCTTACGACTTATAAAAGAAAACCTGGACAACCGTTTTATTTAAGGCAATATGATGACGGCGTGTAACTTCAATTATGCCGTTGCAATGTTTGTAGCCACTGATGTAAGTATTTCTTATACAGTTATATTTCTTTGCAACCTACTTATCTTGAGCATTGCGCTCCATGCCCTCGAGTGCGTGTAGGTTTATCGTTCTCATCTTGGGTGCCCAGGACACAATGCAAAGCTGATCAACGATAAAACAAAACGACAGTACTCGCATTTCTTTTTCGGTATGTCCATAATATTATGTTAGCAAGTTTACTTACAATAGTATTTGCTGTAGCCAGCCTGACTTTTCTTCTTCTGTTCTGTCTTTCATATTAATAACTGAGATTATGTATGTCAACTTTGGTACCAGTTCAATGTCGATCTTTTCCATCCTTACTGGTGCTATACCATTCAGAACCATTACATTTCATAACGCTTAATTTTTTCTTAGACCGAATAATATATTATATGTTGTGTACCTGCTGTTTTGGTATTGTTATGATCTATGATACCTTCATATATATATATATATATATATATATATATATATATATATATATATATATATATATATATATATATATATATATATATATATATATATATGAAGGTATCATAAATCAAGGAAAATGGCACATCATGTCATAAGATATAATGATCAATGATATTCATCCAGAATGGACTGAATGGACCACCTGTAGCCAATCATGCGGGGGCGGAATTCAGGAAAGAGATGGCCTGCAAGAAGGCACGCTGTGCACTTCCCAAGAAGCAAACTGTAAAGACTTACCTTGCGACGGTACGTGAATATATCTCGCCACATGATTGTTTTACCCAGTATGCCAGCAATGAGAACCAACCACTGTGTTGTAACTATTTGATTTAAAACTCTGGTAGTACAAATATGCGCATGCACATGCACGCTCGCACGCTCACACGTTTCACACGCACGCACCCACGTTCGCACTCAAGTACGCACGAGCGTGCTTTCAATTCCTTCATCACAAAGTCAGGCATGTTGTGTAATACTTATTATTGCATAGTGTACTTACCATATGAATTATGCGAAAAAATATACTAAAACATAGATTGCTAGCATATACAAATGCAATCACTCAGTAGGGTTGGGTGGGACAGTGAGCCTCCTTAAAGGAACATCGTATGCAGGAAAGAATCGTTTCGGTATATATCGTATATATCGGTATTATGTGCTATGCATGATCTTCTGACTCATTATCTTACGTACATTCCGTGTGTTGACATTTTGACGTACCTAGTCCCTCAACTAAGTTGCAGCCATTTTAGAGGAGGTTCCCATCGTGGGATAAGACAATCACTTTTCTCATACATCGCCCACAACCGATATATTTATACTACTACTATGATCTCATTGGCGTATATAGTAGCGTATATTTATGAAGCTCACGTTGTACTGTATATATATATATATATATATATATATATATATATATATATATATATATATATATATATATATATATATATATATATACATATATATATATATATATATATATATATATATATATATATATATATATATATATATATATATATATATATATATATATATATATATATATATATATATATATATATATATATATATATATATATATATATTGTATATATAATTTACACAAATAGGGTACGGTGAGGCAAGACGCCCTATGCGAAAAATTGCTTCACCATCTATCTGGCCATAAGGCCCGAAAAGATAGAGCCGCATATCATCATGTCACTGTATATATATATATATATATATATATATATATATATATATATATATATATATATATATATATATATATATATATATATATATATATATATATATATATATATAGAACACTTGTGGCTGTGTTCTGAAATAGTGATCGAACGAAATGCAATGACAAATAAGGTTCCCAGTATGACATAGATTTTCTTTTAATCACACCAATTCCGTTTTCTTAACAGCCGCCTACTTTCTTTAGGTTGCCCCGATTTCTCCATTGTCAGTTTATATAATAGCTTTATGTATTTAACTAGTATATAAAATGTTTGTTTGTTTGCAACCTCTTGGATATTATAAGAAACAGGTATTAGCAAACGACTATTCGCATAAGGGCCGATCATACGCGCGTAGACGTTGTTGAGGTGGTGATGCAAACATTCCCTTGCCCTTATATTGTCAATAACCTAGTAAATTTCATCAATGAATTTAACTGATGTGTGCCGAAAAGAATACGTCTATCATAGATAATCATAACAAGATGCATGTCAGAATGCTTATTTAGAAGAATTAGATACGTTTTCAAACGAGCGGGACTTTCTAATCCGGTTATACTCATGCACACATGTTGGCATTGTGATACATTGTTAGTGGGTGGATATAATTTCTTTAATATTAATCTTTGTGTGTGCCCCCTTTAAATAGACCCTTGGTTCAGCGAAGTGCAATGGTCGGGTTGCTCGGTGACCTGCGGTGGGGGAACACGTTCTAGGACCGTCAATGGCGTCAAGCAAACGCAAGAAATCCGTTGTAACACACATTCGTGCTTGGAAAGTAAGTATCTTTGCTGTACGTCACGATAAGCATACACTCAGTCTTAAAGCCACGCTACTTTTTTATTATAATCGTTTATTACGATTGCGAGTGACGATTTAAAATGCTACATTATATATTTTAAATAGTTGCCGCACCGAAGTAACATCGCAGTAACAAAATAATGATAACAATGAATAATAATAATAACAATAGTAATAATAATAAAACCAACCAAATCTCATGTGATGCTACCAAATCGTCTTTATAGATTTTAAATATCGCATACTATGTTTATATTAGTAGATATCAGTATCACCATTAATGAATACAGTATCATATTAATCCTTCGTTTTACCTGACATAATATATGAACAATTAATGTGCAAATCTAATAAATAACTGCTTTGTATTGTCAGAGACGAACGATTGCATCGGCGACGTAGCGTTTTCGATCGATTCATCGAATAGTATCGGAAGCTTGAATTGGATGATTTCTCTCCAGTTTGTCATCGACGTCATGAAAGGTTTGAAAGTGTCAGAGGACGGCACCCACGTCAGTGTCGTAACGTTCTCCAACGAAGCCGAAACGCATCTTGACTTAAATGAATACTATAGCATGACACATATTGAAAACATTGTGTTTGACCTCGATTATTTGGCCGGGTTAACAAACACCGCTGACGGCATCAGAGCGATTAGCGAAGCCATTGATGAACACGGTCGTCCCTCAGTCAAGAAGATTGCTGTTGTCGTTGCCGATGGCGCATCCACTCTCAATCAGCAGAGAACCATTCCTGAGGCACAGAGCGCAAAGGACGCCGGAATAAAAATATTTTTCGTCGGTGAGTGACGCGTTAAATTGTGTGTGTGCGTGCGTGCGTGTGTGTGTGTGTGCGTGTGCGTGTGTGTGTGTGTGTGTGTGTGTGTGAGTGTGTGCGTGTGTGCGTGTGTGCGTGTGTGCGTGCGTGCGTGCGTGTGTGCGTGTGTGCGCGTGTGCGCGTGTGCGCGTGTGCGCGTGTGCGCGTGTGCGCGTGTGCGCGTGTGCGCGTGTGCGCGTGTGCGCGTGTGCGCGTGTGCGCGTGTGCGCGTGTGCGCGTGTGCGCGTGTGCGCGTGTGCGCGTGTGCGCGTGTGTGCGTGTGTGCGTGTGTGCGTGTGTGCGTGTGTGCGTGTGTGCGTGTGTGCGTGTGTGCGTGTGTGCGTGTGTGTGTGTGTGTGTGTGTGTGTGTGATTGTGTGTGTGTTTGTGTGCGTACGTACGTACGTGCGTGCGTGCGTGCGTGCGTATGTATGTATGTATTTAACAAGTATGTAGGTTGCTTTTCTAAGATTTACTAAATGTGTTTATTTGCAGCAATCGGCGATGAGGTCGACATGGCGGAAATTAATAGTATTTCCTCAGGCAGCAGATACATCTTCATCGCTAGTGATTTCAATGCTGTGCAAGATTTGACGGACCAAATTGCCAACGAAATCTGCAGAGGTGGCCAGTATTACTGAGAATATTTATTTTTAATATTTATTTATTAAAAAATAAATTGCATAATCACTTACAACTAATAGGTATAAAGTTATTTAAATTAATAGTTTCCTAAACGACAACAAAAACAACAACAACAGAAGCAGCTACATTGCATATGTCAGTAATAACATTAGTATTGAATGTAGCTTTGCTTTGTGACGTACTGGTTAATAAATTTCATTTTACAGTCAATAGCCAGGAATATAAATGAGCTCATTAGTTGTGAACAAGACATTTTGTTAACAATAGATCCAGAACCAGTCGACTGTTCACGCTGCGACTTCACGAATGGCCAGGTTTGGCTGCAGGACCCCGACAACTGTCACATGTACTACATTTGTGAGTTTCGCCACGGTCATGCCTTCAAGCATCACATGACCTGTGGGGACCTCTACTGGAACCAGCCCTATCACACCTGTGTGCCCGTCAAACCGGCGGATGCAGCTTGCGATGAGGGGGATATTGTTACCTACAGACCGAAGCCCACTCAGATAGGTGAATGTGTGTTGTGTCCACTCTCTAATAATGTTCTCGATTTTTTTTACTTTACTACGTCGTCACGCTTTATCAAACTTTGATTCTTAAAAGTAAGCTTTGTCGTACATTATTACTACAAAAGATTTAGACGCAGTAGCTCGGCACTTAGAGCACCGGACTCTCAAACTAAACAATGCTAAAGTCCATTGGTCCGTGTACATGGTGTTGATGCAATGGATAATGAATATTAATTGAATACGTTATTATACAATTACACGGTGCCACGTTTTATACAGTTACTATGATGTCGAGTCCTTCGGTCAGAAGGACGTACATTTCATGTGTTCTGTAATTTGTAGATGAATGTCCGTACAAGCCGTATCCAGGAGATCCGACGAAGTACTGGATCCAAGGAAATGACATGACGATCAAAGAATGTGAAGAAACGATGATGTTCTTCAACGTAGAAAATCTGTGCAACTGTGTTCCCATTAGCGGAGGTTTGTGTTTTATGTGTGTGAACACTTAGAACAAAGACGTCAGTATTATTTTATAATTCGGTGATTCCGGCTGCCATCACCCAAAGTAAATATTCCAGTTTTGCTTAATCGATTCAGCGGCAGGTTTGAAAATCAGTACCAGCTATGTCAGTAAAACAATTTAAAGATTCTTCACGTTTTCGCAGCGGTGTTCCCGTTATAACGATTATGTTGATTGGCCAAACAGGTTCATAGACATAATAAATACGGCCACTGCAATTTACTTGTTGTTTTAGTTAATGAAGTGTTTGTGATCGGGTGCAAGCAATATATTCTGAGTTGTTAAAGGAATTGGCGAAAACTGACGTATATTTCATGGTGTGCAATATAGCTGGAAATAAAGCAAGAATTGTTTTGTTGTAATGTCAACATATGTTGACACTGTATGTAAAATACATCCAACAACCAGGTAATTTGTGTTGCAGTGACGACCTGTTCAGACGACCTGTTGCTCCACTTCCCCTATGAGGACCACTACAATGACGTCACGTGTCACCATGCCATTGCGACCCAATATGGCAATGGCGTGTCTATACAGGATGACGATCAACGCGGCAAGGTTGCTTGTTTCACCGGACACACTCACTTCGAGGTAAAATTATGATTTACTAACTAACAGGATTAACATTCAACTTAGCGTAAATTGCGTGCACAAGTATAAAAATGACACTGTTTCTAAAACAGTAGCTAGTTTGGCAGTCTAACGGGATAGCTGTAATAGGAAAGTAAAAATATAAGCATTCTGACGTGAGTGTAATTTACCAATACTGGACTGATAAACGATCAATACATGTTTTCGTGATAATACACTTAGTATACTCGTACTAGTGTATACTATATATTCATGCTCGTGTTTATTACTTATAATCAACAATAATTATATATGAGTATGGTGAACTTCGTTATTTACTAATGCATTAATTTTAAATCAGTTTCCTAAACCGTATGTAATATTTGATAAATGCCATGCTTGTTTTGTAAAATAAAACAGTAATTATGTAGACTATGTGCCTTTGGTAGTCACATGAAATAGACAACGAGTAGTTTGACGAGGTCGTTGGAAGCCAGTGTTGAATGCAGTACCACTTGGAATAACATTACGACATATGTTACATTTCTTAGTTATACAAATGGAAATAAGATGTTCAGACAAATTACTACTTATATTATTATATTTAATAAAGCAAACGACATCCAGTATAGCGAAATTCACAAAACATGGGAGCATAACTTGATAATAAAAAGCTTAATATTGTGAAAAGTTTCGGAGGATCGAGGATTCACAGGACAATCACAAATGGTAATCGGATACCCAAGATCCTCTTTACGATTTTGCAGCAGATATGGGATACTGAAGGCATCCCAGAGGGATGGAAAACCTGCACTATTATCTAGTTTCCAAAGAGAGGAGATATTGGGGACTGCAGTAACTGGCGGGGATAACATTGCTGCCTCTCACAAGCAAAGTCTTCAGCAGGATCATCCTCAGACGAATTTCAGCTGCAACTGAGAACACCACCATCCGCCAGGAACACGCTGGTTTCAGGAAATGGAAAAGCTGCTTTGATCACATCTTCACCCTCATACAGATACTTGAACAGTCAGCTGAATGGAACAGCACCATTTACGCCAACTTCCTAGATTTTGAAAAGGCGTTCGACAGCCTCCATCGTTAATCCTTCTGGAAAATCTGAAAAGCTGCTTTGATCACATCTTCACCCTCATACAGATACTTGAACAGTCAGCTGAATGGAACACCACCATTTACGCCAACTTCTTAGATTTTGAAAAGGCATTCGACAGCCTCCATCGTTAATCCCTCTGGAAAATCCTCCGATCGTATGGGATCCCCCAGAAGATGGTGAATATCATAAACCTTCTCTACAGAGACTTTTAATGCAAGGTTATTTGACACAACAGTTATTTTCAGCATCACCAGAGGGGTCAAGCAGGGGTCAAGCAAGGTGCATCTCAGCGTTTTACTGTAAGGCGCAGTGTCATGAAAATTAACAACTAGAATAGCCCACAAAATAGAGACCTCCCAGAACAAGTGCTTGCGGAAAATTCTAAAATTTTTCTGGCCTAGAAGAATTTCAAACGAAGATCACCAGAGGACAATGCAAAATATCTTACCTAAACCGTAAAGAAGGGACGCTGGAGATGGCTAGGGCACGTGTGTCGAATGTCACAAGATGCACTGCATAGAATAGCCCTAGGGTGCACACCGGATAGGTAGCGGGTAAGAATTCGTCCCAAGGAGACCTGGCGAATAGCAGTGGAGAAAGATGAAGGCATGCGGACTGACCTGGGACACCATCACCAGACAGGCCGCCAACCGACAGCAGTGGCGGTCTCTTGTGGAAGCCTTATGTGCCACTTGATGCAGGAAGCGGATTGAGAGAGTTTGTATTCAGATACTGTTGTTTTATAACGAAAAGAATCATGGGGCGCGGCGGCTTTATGGTTTGAGCGCCACACTGTCGATCGAGTGGACCGATGAGACACTAAAATCAATAGGTCCATTTTACCTGATGTATGTGCCAGGGGAAGTAAAATGTCCCATATAGGGGTATAGATGTGTAACCTGTCGTAAACTCACAAGGTGCTATGTGTGTGTATGGTCGAATGCACCCAGCTCGACAACACCCTGGTCACATGACATGAACATAGTGTATGTATGTGTGATTTCAGGTGGCGTTCATGCGAACGTGGTTCGCAAATAACGAAGTTGACAAGTTCACAATAACAGTGTTCTACAAGAGAACGGGGGTTCATACGTCTTCGCAAGCAATTGTTTCCAACGGCGACTGCAAGCAGACGAGGGCTTATAGCCTTGTTACCACCGGCGACGGCATTTCCGCCAGCATCACGACGGAACAAACCAACTTCCAGACTCTCACGGGATCGGTAAATGTATTTTGTACAAATCAGCCTAGAAAACCACCAAATAAAATATTTCCCAACGTAAACACAGATAATGGTGAATACTGAACTGTGTCAATAGGTAGCGTTTGATAGTATCATAGAAACTTCGCAGTAACGGATGTTCCATCTCCACGTGGCCAAGTCAGAATGATATCAAGTTCATGCCTGCTCATCCATGAAGACGGGAAGTACAGAGAAGACGGTAATGCATGAGTATATATATATATATATATATATATATATATATATATATATATATATATACATATATATATATATATATATATATATATATATATATATATATATATGCATACATATATATATATATATATATATATATATATATACATATATATATATATATATATATATATATATATATATATATATATATATATATATATATATATATATATATATATATATATATATATATATATATATATATATATATAGAACAAAAATATGATCAAGGCTGTTCTGCAAGTAATTATTTTATGGCTTTTCGTAGAGTCCGGGGAACGCGTGGCACCACGCAGCTTGGGTGTACGACGGCGTAGATTTGTTACTGTACTTGGACAAAGCACCGACTCCGACGACCATCCCAATAACAGGTATTTATTTTCGAATCAATTACGTGTCTTTGTGTGTAATGTCAAACGGTCGCAGCTGTGTTACCAGGCAAAGTAACAACATTCACTTGGAAATCAATGCATAAATTGTCTCAAATGTGATTCCAATAACTGAAAGGTGTAACATAAAGTATTAACACATCATTACTCAAGTAGGCATACAGATATGTGGAAAATCTTAAATTAGTCATAGAGATAACTCTCCATAGGGTAGTAATATATCTGGACAACCAATCCACATTCGTAGTTTGTAGTTAACCATGTGTTAACTATTTTTATTTTACATCTTCATATTTCCTAATCACATTGTATAATGAATTGTATATTTACTTATATATTTTTCTAGCATTAAACTCTATACACAGGTGTAATGTACATGGGTCATTCCATAAGTGTCCCAGCTATATGGGTGGATATCCACACAATTACAAATATTATTGTCATGAATTATGTATTTACTGGGATAATATTAAGTATTTCCTAAATGTATATGTAGATATTACATGTACATTACAAAAAATGTGGAAAATATGACCGTTTTAACAAATTACCGGCTCCGAAACAGCCATGTTCCGTGTACATCCTTAGCTAGTAGATGAAAACGCATACCATATTTCTGGTGCAAATGGTACGATATTTTGCTGCATACGTAAACTTGTTAGACGGTTTATACACAAACAACACGATGAATGTTTGAACAAGCTGCTATTACGAAAACACAACCAGTCCTGAAATTCGTTTTCCGTGTTGTTATCCAAACCAAATAATGCCCTAAAGTATTTATTTGTGTATGTATGTTATAATGCATAATCGCTAGATAACAGCACGTCATTAATCACCAGAAGAGCAACTTCGCGCTCTTTCTGTCAATGGCACACCTAGAATCCAAATGTTTCTTAAATCTTAACGTTTTTAGTGCTGCTCTTTCTGTTGATGGATCACAAATCCGCTGTTGCATGAATAAAAAATGGAGACATCACCTGAGCTTACGCATTAACAATTCTTTATTGACAATATTTTAATCTACTCTGCATATTCTTATTTCGTTAATTAATAAATGTCGGTGACTTTCTAAAAGAGAGATAACGTGTATAATACACAACTTTGTGTTGTTATTAGGGTATTTGTCGAATAACGACGTGCCTATGATGATCGCCGGCTGTTGTGGAGGTCAATTCTTCATCGGATGCCTGGATGAGGTAAAATGTTTCTTCGTGTTTTCATGTAAGACTACAATTATGCAATTCATTATGTATTTACTCAAAAGGGGGTTTAGATACGTAAGAGACTTCGCCAAAGTTTTTACAAAATAAAAGTTCAAACAATGTACACACAATATGCCTGTTTGTAAACGCTAAACAATAGCAATATGATTTGACAAAAAAACCTGACACACACACCACACACGCGCACGCACACACAAATGCATGACACATGCATGCGCGCGCACACACACACACATCATACAACACTACACACACACACACCACACCACACACCACACCACACCATACACACTTTTAATTTTAATGTAAACAATTTTTATTAAAAAGTTTATAATCTAATAGCTAAATACGCTATATGCACAAAACCAAAATACGCCACACACACCATTTACACCACATACACTACACATACACAGCACACAAAAACAGTACACATACGCACTACACAGACACACCACACAGACACACCACACATACACACCGCATGCCACGCATGCACACCACACACCACACACACCATATATACAAACACTTGCGCGCGCACAAACACAAACAACTTGTTCTGCTCCTGCACCCGAGTTTTGTTCCGAATGATAAGTTATTCTCTTGTTTGTTTAGCTGCGCGTCTACGACAGGGTGTTGACCTTTGCCGAGATTTTGCCTCTTGACGAGCTTAGTCCTTAATTACGGCAGATAATGAAAAGGGAGCCACCGACTGCAACCAATCAGGCAACATGGCAACGGAGGGAAACTAAGGGAAACAACATCATTTATTAAGATAACTTATTTATTACAGGGATTTCGGTATGGCATTGGGAAATGTTCATTCCAGTGGGATATACATAAATATATGGAGGTTAAACGTTTGATAACAACACGAGAAACATATATATATAATGTTTCATGCGTCAGCGTATATTACCTCGAATGTATGTGTACGCGTTTGATGTGAAAATAAATATTAACACTGCTTGGAATTGTGTTTGTATTACTTGATGCAATACTTTCGTTAGTTAACTTAGTTAGTTTTATTTAATTCATATATCGGATCTTCGATGTAATGATGAACCAACGAACTGAGCCAAAGTGACACTGATAAATAGGTGACCGTTACACCAAGTATGGTCACCTATTCGCGTACAGCATTGTTGTCATTCCCACTGGACGGTACGTCTCAACAATCGAATTAAAATATGTCAGACTTGCTTAAAAGAAATAATTGCATGTCGCATATTATTAACGGTTCGTATCCTGCCTATTGCAATTGTAAACTTACCCAGTTCGCTTGGTGGTAATACATTGTGATTTGCTAAAAGTCATTACTTATAATCAATACTTAAAAGTCTGGTTGACCACTTACCAATAGCTACCTTAGCTGAAGATGCAAGGGCAGCAAACCTCACGCCATATGAGCAGTCACAATCAGTACACACAGAAGAGACAAACTAGATGTTTGCGTATACTTCATATAACCCTAAACTCTATATGACTAGTTGTTTCTCACATGCCATCGTCACAACCAATCAACTTAGGGACACATACATTGTTTACATGTCTTTATGTATTTATTTATGATTGACACATTTACAAATGCCAAGTCAGGGACGTCACTAGCCAACTGCGCATGACCCCTCTTGCAAGTATGGCCACACTTAAATATGTCCTGCTGAGGTATTTCAAATAAAGTGTCACACGGTGTAATATCATTACGCATTAACTGTAGCCTCGATGGTCCAGTGACGCCACCGTTTCTCGCATGCAACCTAGTCTCGTTCGCCTTCGTGAACTCAGGAGTAAACTCCTCGATGGTGGCGCCAACCAGCATATCGCCACTGCCACAACTTTATTATAAATTCAAAGCGATTGTTGTTGCTGTGCAAAGCGATTGTTGTCTACGACTTGTTACGTCACTACAACTGTGCACTGTGAGTATAGAAACAGGCGTAGTTTTCGCCGTGACCAAAATGTTAATGTTTACAAAATATTTTCTACTTTCTGTGGGACTTGTGTCAATATAATCGATGTTTAAAGTTGGTTCGAATACTTCGCATCAACATAAAAAGTGTATTTTATTTGATGAGTTAGCCCGGTAGTCAGTTTCTTTGGTTACCCAGATTCAGGTTAATCAATCGTATTCGTAAGAACGGAAATTTCGGTTTGGAGAAAGCGGTGGTTTATTGGTTAGTGGATTCGACTCTCCAAATGCAATCCTTTTGGTCGCGGGTTCGCATCCTTTTCTCTGGGAATTCACGAAGGCGAGTGAAAATCGCGAGATTAGGTTAACTGCGTTGTCTATGCAATTACCTCACATCAGTATCCCGTCAAAGTCACACATGGCTCATAGTAGTGACAGCATCGCTACCTGGCGGATACTATTGACTCTTCGACCCACGCACCTCTGAAGTCCGATGGGGCTCGGATCAGGTGAATAAAGCATTCACGACATGACCGCGACAGCTGATGGCACCACAGTAATCTGTCTCGGCGGTAGACAAGGCTGAGGAACGGACCAATGGTTGTAGGTAACTATAGTGAAGCCTCCTTGTAACAGTTGACCCGCTGCTTCAGATTCTTGTGGTGGTTGTTGCGACCCGGTGTTACAGCAGCTGGGTGACTTGCGGTACGAATCCTGTCCTGCAGATGACTGATGAGGATGAGTAGACTTTGCCGATATGCGGTGACTGGCGGTCGGCTGCAGCGTGGCCTGTCATTTGCTCACTGCGTGTCGTTGTACCGGTTGGCTAAGCTTGATATTGGTTGATAAGAGCAATCATGGCGACGAGCCACTTCACGATATCTGAGTCCACATGCCAACATACCGAATGTTCGGTTGCGTTCACCACATTTTGATTCCTAAATAAACTTTGTATTGGTGTTATCATGGCAACACATACTACTCCTTAAAATTACCCCATAGTATTACACTTATTAACTGTCACCACAATTAGGTTATTAACTCCTCGCCATCAGCAGACCAACTGGAGCATGTCGTGGCTGAAGACTGATTAAATGGTTGCCAGGGAACCTACACTAACAAATGCACGACACAAACCCACCCACGTGTCGATATCACAGAAATATGCGTAAACTAAAAGTGAAAAGTTTCTTTTGACGCTGAGAATATATCGTCCGGGCCGCGAATTATGTTTTCCCAAACAGTATATCCATCGCTCCGCCCATCTTGCGTATAGCTCCACTCACCTTGTCATTCGTCTCGCAAGACCATGTCAGCACGTACGTGACAACCAGCGTTTCCGCTATTGATAAACTGTAGTAGTATTAGTGTTTTAGAAGAAATAAAACATTGAAAGAAGTATATATACTGCAGTAGGAAATATGTATATAAAAATAAAATATACATAGTTAGATAATTACTTTTTACGAGTTAATTGACATAATTGTTATGCATAATCCCATGACCTGTTATAATGTAGTATTTAGCGCATTTGTCTGCCAGTTTGGAGGTTTTGAGATCAATGCTGTAGGGGGTAGGGATGTACTTTTGACTAAGATATGTAAAACATTAAACAGTAATTTAGTATTTATAATGTATTTTAATATTTAGACTGTTATTATAGCACAATTCTCATTTTAAAGATATATATTGGCTAAATGAATTTATTTATAGTACAATATGTTCATTGTGGAGACAATGCCATTTTATGGTAAATCAAAGAAAATGAGCACTATATTATGTTTCTGTATATTATTTATTTCATAACCATTGTTATTAAAGAAGCAAGAATAGCACGTTGGAGAAAATTACGACAACATTTATTTACACAAATACATCATGAGAAAGTAATCATTAGATCACAAATCAATAAGTATTCAAAAGAATGAAACAAAATGATATCCTAAAATAACTCGAAAACATTAGTATAATATATAAGCAAACATTTTGCTCGCACTACAATATTATTCTATAATCATTCTCAGTGAATTGTTGTAATTTGTTTAACATATAGTTACTCCATAACTTCCGGTCTCGTAACCGCGATGCGGAAAGTTTTCTTGACATTTTCTTACAGCTTGATCCAAATTTGAGCCTCTGGAACACGATGGAGTGCAACACGAATTTCAGCTGTGAACATACGCTCGTCAACTTATTCGAAAGAACATACATGATAGTTATGGACAACAGGCAGTGTATTCTCCAATAAACAATCATTTAATTGTAATTAAACCAACTGAAATAATAATATTAATACTTATATTTCAATAATAAATTTTAGTATAGCCTCCGGCAGACTAAGACGAAATAGACGGTTCCCTACAATCTCATGCAATGCATTTATAGTTCAATCATAATTAAAAACTCAGGATTGCAATTAATTTAATGAATTAAAATAATAAAATGTAGTTTTCACCAATAAGCTGAAAAACCATTGCCACAGAAATATTTCATGTAGTTCAAGGTTACAAGCATTTCGACAATTCCTCTTTTGCACGTTGGTAACCATGGTAAATATTGATAATGTGGCATTTGTATCATGGATTAATGTGGGGGGGTTGGGTGCCAAAATATGTGAAAATTGTGAAGTGATTTGTTGAAGAGTTGCTGAGATATAGCTATACATATAAAATCAGAAACACTTACAGCCAGATCTTGGTAGTCAGGATTACAGACCGATGACATCTTTGGTATGTGTCCCACACTCTGTCACACAGATCCTAAAGTCGTCTCATGAATTAAGAAATAACAATACAAATGACCAAAACAGTAAAAACAAACATTAAAGATATTAATGGGATAGTCAGAGACGACAATTATTTAATTAACTTCACTGACAAACCGGCATGTGAGTCTGAAATTCCACACATTAAGGTTATATGGGCCATTTTTGCAAAATAATTTTTTTAATTGCATAGTTTCTTTTAGCTAGTACTACTGACCTGAAATATAAAAAGTTTAACATATTCATAATTATTTTTTAATGAACTGGAACTGGAATTTATTTATTCGACCGAAATAAATACATACAATATTTTTCTTGAACACAAAAAACTGCCAGGAGACTCTCACTAAGGCTTATAAAATATGCTGCTAGCGTGAGAACCACTTACAATGGTTTTTTTCCGTGTGCATACACTGCCTACAACATGTTTTACATCATTGTCAAAGTATATTGTCACAGGTTATCGGGACAGGGCATGGTGATCATTTGTAGCCTAAGTGCATAGGTAGCAGTTAGCGTTTGTGCAGGATATTTTTTTGTTAGTAGGTATTGCTTCGTGTATGTGGGAAAACTGTACATACTATGCGTATCAATTTTATCCACAGTGTATAGTGGCATTTTTCTAAGTAAAGCTGGTAAGTGTTATCTAATACATTTTCTGGCTCTCGAGGTTTGACTGCATGGGATAACGATTTGATGACATTGCCTTGTGGGAATATCATGATAAGCAGCATTTTGCAAAAATAGTGAAAGAAAAATATAGGAACACGTTTGTGCATACATTTATACAAAAGATGTCAAGCATTGACCCGTGAAAATGTCTTAAATTTTGAGTAGGTTGAGAGATTTCATTTACAGGTTCCGCGTGTGAGAAATTATTCCGATTGCCCTTTTCTGAAGTTTGGATAATCTATTCGTATCAAAACCCCACGACAAAACGCTATAGCTGAAGTGTGGCACGATTAAAGAATTATGCATAGTTTTTAATTTTAATTGCTTTAGTTTATTCATGACTCCCTAAGTTCGTGATATTTTATTTGATATTATGTCAACGTGTGAAGTCCAGTTTAATGTTTCTTGAATAATGATACCTAAAAAAATATATTTGCGTACACACTCTATGGGTTGACCGTCTATATATACCGTACACACTCTATGGGTTGACCGTCTATGTGTACCGTACACACTCTATGGGTTGACCGTCTATGTGTACCGTACACACTCTATGGGTTGACCGTCTATGTGTACCGTACACACTCTATTGGTTGACCGTCGATATATACCGTACACACTCTATGGGTTGACCGTCTATGTGTACCGTACACACTCTATGGGTTAACCCTCTATATATACCGTACACACTCTATGGGTTGACCGTCTATGTGTACCGTACACACTCTATTGGTTGACCGTCTATATATATAGTACACACTCTATGGGTTGATCGTCTATGTGTACCGTACACACTCTATGGGTTGACCGTCTATGTGTACCGTACACACTCTATTGGTTGACCGTCTATGTGTACCATTAATTTTATATCTGAAATACTACGTTGTGGAAAATGGAACAACGTGTATTTAGCTTTACTTGTGTTTAGGGAAAGTTTGTTTACAGATAAGCATTCTCTGATATAGTTCAGTTCAGTGTTAATGTTACCGCTGATAGTATTTTAATATTGCATATTACTATTAGTATTGCATTTGAAAGAACAGAGTGGTCCGACAAGAGTGGTCCGACAAGAGTGGTCCGACAAGAGTGGTCCGACGAGAGTGGTCCGACGAGAGTGGTCCGAAGAGAGTGGCCCGACGAGAGTGGTCCGACGAGAGTGGTCTGAAGAGAGTGGTCCGACGAGAGTGGTCCGACGAGAGTGGCATCATGAGCATATGGTATCGCCTTACTGCTAGCAAGATGAATATCATTTATATAGAGAGTAAATAATATTGACCCCTGTGGGACACCTGTTGAGATAGTTAATGTGTCAGACATTATATCATCGAATTGAACAAATTAGCGTCTTTCAGTAAGGTAATTCATTACCCAAATTAGTGGAGTCACATTTATTCCGTAATGTTCACGCTTTTGATAAATCTAAGATAATTGATATGGGGATTTTTCTGTTGTCTAAGTTTTGTAAAACGTATGTCAGTTAGTTCAAGTGTAGAAGTTTCAGTGGAATGCGATATCCTAAACCCTACTGTCTTTTGTAAAATAATTCGTTTATAGTTAGATATGCAAATATTTGATCGTATGCAATTTTTTCAAAGACTTTGGAGTTGGGAGGGAGTAAAGAAATGGGACTGCAGTTATTGAGTAGGATTTTGTCATATTTTTTTATACATAGGTATAACTTTCGCAATAATTATTTGTTATTTGGGGGGAAATATTCCTGTGTTTAGGGATTGGTTAATAACGAGAGACAAGGGTTTACAGATTACTGAATTCATTATTTTTAGCAAAATTGTTGAAATTGAGTCATGACCTGCACTTCTCTTCAGTTACTGGTTTGAAAGTAAACGTTGTGAGAGACTTGTTCTTTAAATAACTGGTAAAAGTGTTTTTGTGTATTTGTGCTAGGAATTGTATGTGCCAGTTCACTGCCAATATTTATTTTAAAATAAACACGTTAAACTTATTTGCTATCTCCGTGGTATCGGAAAAATACAATCCATTTTATATAAAAGTGATTTGAAAATGTAATGTTGTGTAGTTCTTATTTATAAGTTGTTTACTGGTGTCCCATTTTTTCCTGGTGTTTGATTTGAATTGATCAAATAGGTTTCCGTAATATATTTTTTGGCGTGTCTGTTTTAGTTTTGTTTAAAATCTTATGATATACATGAATATTGACTGATGTGTTATTGTAAGAGGTGTCACTTTGTGGAGATTGCTTTAGTTTCCTATATAGTGTGTCTTTATATCTAATTAATTAAATAATTCCTGCTGTTATCCAGCTTAACTTTTTATGTTTATACTTATTATAGCGAACTGTTTTAACTGGAAAGTTATTTACGTACAACTGAGTGAGAATGCCTTCAATTATTTCATATTTAATGTTTGGATCTGAGTGGATTGAGCGTTTCCATAATGCTCGATTGACGTACAGATTCACAGAAACTTAAAGTAGCCTTTTCGTTGTTTGTCCTAAGTTTTATATGTTTGGGTGTACTTTGTTTGGATTGTAATTTGTCATAGCTTATTAAATATGGTAGATGATCTGATATATTAATGATTAATATACCTTCTGCGCAAGTTCTTAGATCTTAGTTCAAGAACTTACAGGATATCTGATCGATAAGTGTACAATTATTGGAAGAAAAGCGAGTCGGCAGAGTAATCATTGGGTAAAATCCGTTTGTACAGAGTAGATCAAAATCATCTCAAATTGTTTGCCTGTCATTCACTTTCAGCAGATCATGGTTAAAATCTCCAACTATTATTGTTTCTGAACTTTCCTTTCCTAATTTTGACAGGATAGCTGCCAATTCATCAATAACAGTTGATATAACTATCAGTGTTGTTAATTTTTGGAGGTCTGTATATATTACCTATTGTGATATGTTTTTTTAAGATTTGCCCCATAAATATCAAGATACAGACCTTCCCAAATAGCAGATGACTCATAGTATGTTGTAACCTTCATGTAGATATATAATTAAGCCGCCATGTTCTGAACAGTTTTTACCTTGATGAATAATATTATAATTAGGAATGTGATATTAAGATAAGTCTGAATCCTCTGAGCGCCAACTTTCCTGTTGACGCGTTGCACTAAAGCCAGAGCCTTTGTTGCATAAGTCAAGTAGAAGTGGAGAGAGGTAACTGAACTTTGTTGCATAAGTCCAGTAGAAGCGGAGAGAGGTAACTGAACTTTGTTGCATAAGTCCAGTAGAAGTGGAGAGAGGTAACTGAACTTTGTTGCATAAGTCCAGTAGAAGCGGAGAGAGGTAACTGAACTTTGTTGCATAAGTCCAGTAGAAGCGGAGAGAGGTAACTGAACTTTGTTGCATAAGTCCAGTAGAAGTGGAGAGAGGTAACTGAACTTTGCATTAACGCTTTAAATATTTAAGCTGTAAAATTATCTTTAGTAGAAGCAAGAGCATCATTTAGTATATTAGAGTGTCTATATACGGCGTGTGTGTCAACATAGCCTTGTCTTCATTATTGTCAACTGAATTACTAAAGATGCGACTCAGGTTGTTTGCAGCTGACCCACCAAAGTTGACTACTATGCTGCCTTCCGATAAGCTATCATGTACATTTTGTGACACAGTTAGTGGATAGATTGATATCGTGCACCACAATGGGAGTAACTGTCAAATTGGAAAGGCAGTCCAGTAATACTAAAGTAATGGATCTTATTTGATCTGGCGTCTGGTTACAGCAGTTGAATAGATGAGTGCTTGCAGTGACGTCAGCTTCATGTTCGCTATCTCCTCCTTCATAATCCAGTAGGATATGCGCACGCGCTGACTGGCTGTCTTAACATGGTTGACTGCAATGTCCAAGAACTCCTTGTGTATTGACGAGTGGCATTTAATACGATCACGGGCGACCGACTCTAGGAGGAGGTCAGGTGGTCAGACAAGTGGTAGAGGCGTTTTGAATGTGCTGGCTCCTGGCTACACTGAAACCGTTTGTAACCGCCTTTGCTGGTCTTCGTGCCATGATTCCGGCACTGATCGTATAGGATGCCGCCGTCTTCCGTCATAACGAGCAAATTATTCCCTCTTCATTGTAGGCAGTGAGCTTGATCCAGTCTAAGCGTTGACTAATATTGCCTGGAGATGGAGAGGACAGAGACGTGTAGCGGGCCGACGATGGTCGGCGTTTGTTCAGGACAATGTCGTCACGTACAGGCGCGGTAGGCGTCGGTGTAGACTCCACAACCGGAATAGCGCGGCATATCAGTCTTCTCTACCCGACCCGAAAAAAAACTGCATGATGTTTTTTTTTTGACTGCTAGTTGGTGGGGACGGTGAAGGCTGTTTACGTTTCCGGTCAGACATCTAGACACAGAACACAGTTATTAGTTTGTTATTATTAAAGCGAAACAGAAGGCGTCTTTTGGATCAACGCCTTTATAACAATTCATAAAAAACAACAATTTGCAATTACAATAAAGAATATCACATTTGTCATTTACCAAGAAAATGTTGTTGAACACACAAAATCTGTAATTCGTGAGCGGCGCCATAGTGGTAGAAAACCAACGTCACCAGGGAGTGTCACGGCTAAGATCACCGCTCACCATATGAAACCTATTTATAAACATCTACTCTTATGTATATGCCAATACTGTTTGCATCTTAACTCAATTTATCCAGCATAGTGAGGCATTTGTATATTCTAATATGTGTCGTGATGTATTAAAAACGATACAATAATTAATAGTAAACAGTGATTTCAAGAAGTGGCGCCGATTGTTATAGGTCAGACCAGCGCGACAGTTAACGCGATGCGATTTGGTGAAACTGTCTACGCAACTTCCGGTTAAATGTGTAGTCGTCAACTGAGCTTAGGCTCGGCAATGTCGGCATCTGGGAAAACTGAGATTTACTCAGATCTCCCACTTTTAAAACAATTTCCTTCAACACTGGTTGAAGTGTTCAAGTTGTTGACATCAGCAAAGATACTCGTAAAGTAGGCTACTTGCAGCATCCACTTCGAATCTGAGGATCGTGTGACCAAGGGATGATTATTCTCAAATAAGAAGATGTTAACCTAATCGCGTAATGCCACCACTCGCACCTTTCCTCGTGACAGCCACATCACCTCAGAGTGGTACAGTAAATGCACATATTCCGAGCCAAAATCGGCGCACATCTTTTTGAAGATTCTATAGTTCAGAGACCTTGATTTGATTACATTCACCACGTCAATCACTTCTTGTTTCACAACTTTCAACTCGGGCGAAAACCTTCGAGAAGCAAGATTCTCCCGATGGAGGAGACAATAAAGAATAATCACTTGCTGATGGGCTTCCATCATTCGAGCACTGAAATCTTGACGTGCTCCTAGCTTCGGTCGTTCACCATCACAACACTCCCTGAAGCACTGACTCCACGTCAACCCTTATTCCTTGATGAAAGAATCCACCTTCTTGAAAATATCTTCTCCCCTTGTAGTGGTGAGCAACGGCCGACAAAACTAGAACTCATCTTCCATATCGTTTGAACCTCGATTCTGAACATACACCTTGAGTTGGGCATCGTCATCTGTCGAATCATCCAACTAAAGACTAAATTTCCCACTCGTCCTTACGGCTGTAATTACTTGCTGTCTAATGTCATTCGACATGTCATTGATGCGCGCACGAATCGTATCATTCGAATCGTATCAAGGTATCTGTTCAATCATTCTGGCGACGTCACCTCCACAGACGGTACATACCATGTCGACAGCTGCTGGTTTCACCAATTCCTCACCAATGGTGTGTGGCTTCTTCTGCTTTGCGATCCGCCAGGCCACAAAATAGAAAGCCAGTGTAGCTTGTTTGACGGAGTAGACCACTGTGTTGGTTGGAGCATCAATCCACTGTCGCTTCATTTGTTGTTCCTTCCTTTCGAAGACTTTCTTCGCCACAGATGACACTTCGCCACAGATGACAATCTCTAGCTTGGTTATAGCTTGGTTATACCACAAACAATGACATGCGTGAATTCGAGATCGCGAAACTCGTCTTTGTATTGCCGTTTTGCCATTAAAAAACAACAGTCTATGTTCCTCTGGTTCAAATTCATTATAATCCTAATCCTGTAATTTGACCTCGACATTTGACATACATTATTAACCTCGCATGCATCTGGTACGGGCATGCGGCAAAATAAAGGAATGCTTAGATGCCCTTGGCGACACATTGGAAATGCCTTGGCGACCCAATTTTGGTTGCGACCCAGGGATTAAGAAACGCTCTTCTAAAACATCAAAGGAAATATTTTATTTCGCGAAAATCGTTTCGACGTATTCGTCATCTGGCGATTAAAACACACGGGAACCAATGAAGTGGATAGCGCAGGTTGTGAGAGTTGGTCAGGTCGCGCATCACACGCCACCAGTAACTCAATCCCGTTGATCAACATCATCGTGTGTTCCGCTGTGTGAAACAGGCGCCAACGTTTGATCGGCCGCGCCTCAGTCCTCTGACACGTCAATTTACATCAAAGGCTGTTTCAAGTTTCAGCTGAGGTAAAATATGCGAGGGATTGCCTGAGTGTTCCGCACGTCAGCACGCACTGTGACGTCTTTTTGCGTTGCCGACGCATGCACGACATACATTTCATATGTTTCATTTATTCAGATTGCTTTTGACTAGAGTTATGTCTACAGTCTGGGTACAATCATAGGCCGGTTTGGGTTATGTATTACGTGTAAAATACATCCGGCAAACTACAGCTACGAAAACGGCGGATCGAATATATCTACTTTAATCCGTTTATGCATCACTACGTTACTGTCATGTGTTAATTAAAATCATTGACGAATGTCAGTTGCATGTTATACATTCATAATCTTAAAGAATACTTATATTCGTTCTCTAGCCGCTAATAAACCTCCCTAGGGTCTTGGGTGGCTCAACTAGCCCTGTTTCAGCAATTAACCGTATTTAATTAACTTCTCATTAATGCATGATGTAAACAATCTTCTTCTCTGTGCATTATTAAATAATTTGTAAGTGGCACAAACAACAAAGTCTGGTCATGTGCGTTGATAGTTTACACATCAGCAGGCATTAATCACAATTCCTAAATGTTTCGAAAAACATCAAAAAACATACTTTTAGCTCACATGTTCTGACCGTTGTGACAAACCTAACCTATTATACGTCAATCATGTTCTAATAACATGTTCAATCACTGGGTGGTGCCATGTAACTGTCGCTGCTGTAGTTTCTTGGGAAACATGGGTGGCTCAACTAACCCAGTGGCTCAACTAACACTGCCTTCCCCTATGAGAGGAAAGCTTCATCGGATGTCACTGTGCCCTTGCCTTGAAACTGACAAAGTCTACAGTAGGTATCGACATTATTTAGATAGAAAAGTGACAAATTAATATTAAATATGCTGATATTACTAATATCACTAGTACATGTATATAGTTCTGATGACATAATAGTCCTTACTGGAGAGGTATTGATGATACAATAGTCCTTATTGGATTGATTATTTTAAACATACACACATTGTTATTGAACAGCATTTCAGCTACGCTATCAAAGTTGCCATTTTGTAATTTCAAATTATGTTCACATTTATCAAAACAAATTAATAAACCATTACAATTTACAGACATTGACAAGTATAGAAAATACACTGTCTCAATGGAAAAAGTTCACAACATGAAGAATAGCAGTCCACGGATTAATTGAGATTGACATTGACTTAAGCCAAGTTTTGTCATGGTATTAGACGTTTAGATGTAGTGTAACCTGTTGTCGTTGTCACTGGCAAATTACTGCCGGCAAAGTCACTTCAGTAGCTTCAACCTCGCAAAGTCACTTTCTTCAGTGATGATGTGGGTCTTGGCGTTTCTGGCGAGCCGAGAGCCTTAATAAACACTTTACAGTTCCGCACCCAGGTGAAGGCAATCTTATTTTCTTTGTGTAGTTTGTGTGCGGTTGATATACTTGACAGACTATTATTATATAATAAAAAAATTATTTTTAATCATTTATGGTCATAGAGCAGGAAGACGTCATATATAAAGAAAGCACATTCTGGAAATAACTAAGATGTTATTCTTTATGTATAGTCGTTTGTATATGCGTATGTCTGGAAAATACTTAACAAATACATAATGATTGCATAGTATAACAATCTGCGCTTTTTTAAAGAATAGATGGCAGGACATTGACTAGGCAACAACATATAATAAAGACAGGTAGTGCAAGATTTGTGACCATTCATTTGCACATTCAACACGTACTCAAGCTCTGGCAATATTTATACACACGTATTCCTCTTCCTCGATTTTGGCAATGAAGTTAACTGAACCTGTAGTTTACTGTAAAAAACCCACAAGACACAATTTTTTCAAATAGTTTTCACAGAGTTCATGCACCATGAAAATGTTACTCTTTGATATGATTCATCTTTCCTCCGTGAAACGACTTAATAAAAAATTCACGAAAGCTCGCAATCCGCCCACCATGCCGATGAATCACCACACTTTGTGGAGTCTAACGACGTAGCTGTTCGGCCTGCCAAATGCCACGTCATCTCGGGCGATGGGAACACACATACGTATGGATCAACAAACCGTCATGCTATCAGCCGCGCACTCGTACTGCGTGTCCCCGCTACCCCTAAATAGAACTTCGTAGTGACATCCCCTCAAATTCCGAATACGCCCAGTATCATTTCAAGTGTGTCTGTGAAAATTCCCATTCCCAACTTGTCGACGTTACTTGTGTAAACGGGCAGAATAATCCCCAAAGATGGAGGGTAGTCGAGCCTACGATAGCCTTATTATCAGTGTGTGGATTATTTTATGTTATTTCGATGAATTGTTATTTGTGAAGTGTACGATTAGGTAACCTGTGTTCTATCATTGCTTTAGTGACTGCACGTCATTGTGTATGTTTCTTTCCAATAGGCAGAGAGAAAATTGGTCCCGCCAGTATTAGGTGATTATTCTTTATTATAATTTGACACACCATAGCTCCATGTAAACCGCGCCTAGTGGGAGTGGCTCTCGTGGTTTCGTCATATTGCCAAGGACTGCGTGTTTGGTAATGTCACCAACTTTTTGTCATTGAACATATCAATTATATTACCTGGTCGAGTGTGTTGGATATACACAATGGTGTAGCATATGCCTATGTTAATCGCAACCTTTGCGTACTAACTAGTTAACACTCAGTGTACAGCAGTGTACATGCATCTTGATTTTAAAGTGGGACCAGCGATATATCAATAATGTGTAGACTACTTACACTTAATGAGAAGGTGTACTAATTCATAATATCCGAATCCGCTGAAAAATAATAGGTAGCAGTATGCCGAAATAAAATACTGTTTTCCAGAAGCATGCCTCGTATTGTGTAGGGGAAACCGGGGCTAGTTGTACAAAGAGGCAAGTTATTCCAGAGGAGTTTTACGAAAACATAGCACACATATGGAGAGGAGATATCATCGACAGTAGTTGGTTGGAATTCCACCAGCATATGCACTGTCCAAAAATCAGGAGTTAGGAAGACATTAACGACATGTGGACAAAAATAAATATTTAACCGCCTAAAACATTTTTGGTATGCCCACATATTATCGTCTCACTCAGCCATTCTTTTTCGAGAATGAAACTTGATATATGTTTACTATAAGAGTATAAAAGGGTTATGCCAAGTAGAAGTTAAATTTAAATGTAGCATCTGTTATCGTCCACGTGCGTTCAGTTGCAAAAATTGTGCTTAGGGCAAGTTGTTACAAATGCATTGAGGCAAGTTGTTACAACTGTAATAACGCTTGGTCGCTCATACCGATGGCTCAGCCAGCGAGTTGTGTGCTGAAAATGTATTTATGCACGACGTGCGTACGTTTTATTTCATTTGTGAAGCATAGCGTAATTGTTTTTATCCAGTACTACAAATGCTAGCAGCGTCAAGCAAACATAACAAACCTATCAGAAGGATGGAATATCAATGGTATGGTACATTTTAATAATACGAATAATAAATTTAATGTATATGTTGACAGAAGTAATGCATTTAACATATTTTTTATAAAAAGTGACTTTAATTGAAAATTGCAACAACTTGCCCCGGTCACCCCTACACAGAAAAAACAAGAAGCACAGTAAAAACATAAATTATGATGCGAGTTATGTAATACAATAAATTATATCGAAGGCGTGCAACACTGCTGACTTCAGCCATGATATGCTATAAATAGTCCCATTGTGATTGTTTTTTTCCAGTACATTTAAATCAACAACAATAGCCAACAACGATAGATTGCAGTCATCTGGACGAGTCAGCATCTGATAATAAACATCGCACACATCGACGGTGAGGTAAGAAACAATTTAACATTGTATGACCAAGATACCACAACTACTGTGTTTAGTAAGAAAATGTTTTAAATGATTGACATTAGTGATATTAGTGGGCAATTTCGTACACCCCCACTTTGTCTGCGTCTTTGGAAAGATACAATACAAGTTGTTGGTCTATTCTATCTGGTGTCTCTGCCAGGGGACGTACTAGATACCAGTCAGGGAAATGGAAAACACCTGTGATGGACTCACTGACTCTACAGAAAAACCATCAGCGCAATACCCAGAATGATTTTACTGAGTAGTTATCCAGACATTATTATGAAAACATAACTTATTATCGACGTTTGGAACATTGTTTTTTAAAGGAATGTACAATCATCTCCGTTTTTTAACTGAAACGTAGCTGGTTGAATGTTCCATATAATTAAAACTTACTTTTTCGATCGAAATACATATAAATGTATATTTTGACATAGATTAAAATAGTATATATATATATATATATATATATATATATATATATATATATATATATATATATATATATATATATATATATATATATATATATATATATATATATATATATATATATATACATATATATATATATATATATATATATATATATATATATATATATATATATATATACATATATGTATATACATATATATATGTATATATATATATATATATATATATATATATATATATATATATATATATACATATATATATATATATATATATATATATATATATATATATATATATATATGCATATACATACATATATATATATATATATATATATATATATATATATATATATATATATATATATATATATATATATATATATATATATATATATATATATATTCTGTTTTGTCACATGTCAACCCTCGGAAGGCCCCATGGCCAAATGGTCTTAAAGGAAAGGTTTTGAAAATATGTGCCACTCAGTTGGAAGTTTTACACGCCTTTGTTGGATACTCAATTCGTTCGCGTTTATGATGGTTATCCACCATTATACCTGTACCTAAGAAACAAAATTCCACTCTCGTGAAAAACGTTATACCTGCTGCTTTAGCATCTGTGTTGTGCAAATGCATGGAAAGAATTGTACATTGTCAGCTCACAACAGCCGTGGCCGGTCGCATGGATCCTATTGCGATGAAGCTGTTTGATGCCAAATAGTTTCAGGAAATAAAAAAATAACTATTGGATTAGTTTACCGAAGTCCAAAACATAAAGGAAGAGGACAACACAAACATACAAAACGATATAAAGGAAGTTAGTAAAGTGGAATATATCATAATGGGAGAGTTAAACCATGGTCACAATTTCTATTTTTAATTCAGGATAGCTTCCTTACTCAGCACGTGCTAGAACCAACCATGGGAGATAATGTATTATACATAGTTTTGTCATCACAAAAAGAATTAGTGGACAATGTAAAAATACTTGAACCATTTGGTAACAGTGACCATAATCAAATACAGTTGACATCAATGTAAAATCAGAAAGAAAAAACAAAAAACCGCACAGGAGAAACTTCCACAAAGGTAACTATAAAGATATGAGAGAATACTTAGCAAAGTTAGATTGGAATAACATACTGATGAATAAGACCGCAGTTCAATGTTGGAATATTCTAAAATATGAAATTGGGAGTATCATCGATAAATTTGTTCCCTTGAAAAAACAAGGAAAACGATCTAGAAAGAAACACTTGTCAAAAGAAGCTATTAGAAAAATAGTGTTCAAGAAAACTATGTGGGGGGTTTATAGGCGTACCAGAAAGGATGAAGATGTTGAGATGAATTTAATAATTTATGCTTAACGAGGAAGTCCACCATATGGTCTTTAATAAACCCTTCTAATAATTTACAAATCACTGACATTAAACTCACTGGTCTGTAATTCTCTGACTTATTTCTCGAACCCTTTTTAAATAATTGTATGATGTTTGCTTATTTCCATTCAAACGGAACAACTCCTTCTTTTAATGACAAGTTGAATACTCTTGAAAGTGGTATACTGGTATTATGATGTTTCGATATCATGATGAATCATATCATATACGCAACGTAGGCGTCTTGAACATAATATGTATAATTGCTATCGCTTGTTACAAAGTGTGTACTGATATGATGTACATGTCTTACTTTTGAAAATAATATTGTCATGAGCTTTGATCCGTCTGTAATGTGACGTACTTTTCACACATCGTCTACACAAAACCATACGCGTCCGATCTTTGATCTATAATATGCTTGAAGAATGACATATGAATCGGTCAATATGAAAATCACACCGCTTAACACCGGAGAAATAGGATGTATCAAGTGGATTGTGTGCACTGATGGAAATTTCACAAGGATAGATGCCGCCAACATTGAATGTCATAATAACGTCATCAAAACTGACAAGAACGGCGGCAAACATCGAGGTTGTATATTACGAAGTACATATATATGTACTATATATTTATTATCTTAGCTTGAAATGTTTGCGAGTTAACAGAGGTGTAGCATTATTTGTAGAATAGGTGAAATAATAGTTGATAATTTGGGACGCGTGATGCCCGCAATCTTTGCTTGCCTGGCTAGGTGAGAAACATTGGCACAGTTGATAATAAAAGCACACTAACAAATGGAGTTAATAGTTTGCTGCAGGTGTTACGCAGTTGAAGTGCCTATGGCACGATACATTTTAGACACTAGTCGTTTGGTACGTGCAGCATAGAGATGTAACATTTGTAATTACATATTGAACAATTCAATAATGCAGTGTCCGTTCATTACCCTGACCACACTGTGGAACCCGAGGTCGTGCTCTAATACTGTTTTTACTCTACTGCAGACACCATAATCGAGTTAAACGAAGAAGATATGTGATGCGCATGCGAAACCTAATTGTGTTCATTGCGTTGTGTACTGTATCAGAAATAGACATACACACAGACAGGCAGGCACATCGAAACACACACACGCATCCACGCACGTACGCATCACGCACACACACAAACACACACACAAATTTCTATTTTTAATTCAGGATAGCTTCCTTACTCAGGACGTGCTAGAACCAACCATGGGAGATAATGTATTAGATATAGTTTTTCATCACAAAAAGAATAGACCGCAGTTGAATGTTGGAATATTCTAAAATATGAAATTGAGAGTATCATCGATAAATGTGTTCCCTTGAAAAACAAGGAAAACGGTCTAGAAAGAAACACTTGTCAAAAGAAGCGATTACAAAAATAGTGTTCACGCAAACCATGTGGAGGGTTTATAGGCGTACCAGAAAGGATGAAGACTATGCAAGAGGCACTTAATGCAGTACAACTGAAATTAGGCAATCTAAAAAAGCTATGAGCAAAAACTTGCTGGTAACATACAAAATGACAGCTAGAGTTTTTATGCATATGTCTGGAGTAAACAAAACGTTCAATACAAGGTTGGACCTCTACAAGACAGTGCTGGAAATATAATATCACAGGGGTTTTAATGGCGGAAGTCCTAAATGGTTACTTCAGTTCAGTGTTTCCCATAGAGGATATTAATTCATTACTAGTTCCGGATGCTAAATTTCAGGAAGCTAAATCGGACTATATAGAACTGTTATTTATAACTCCAGAAGTGGTAGCTAAGAAAATAAAGGCAATGAAGGATAATAAATATCCGGGAGTGGATGGAATTCCTCCAAAACTACTAATGGAAACAGCAGAACAAATCAGTATACCACTTGCAAGAGTGTTCAACTTGTCATTAAAAGAGGGAGTTGTTCCGTTTGAATGGAAAGAAACATCATTCAATTATTTAAAAAGGGTTCGAGAAATAAGTCAGAGAATTACAGACAAGCGAGTTTAACAAAGTGTTTTGTAAATTATTACAAATGTTATTTAAAGACCATGTGGTGGACTTCCTTGTTACGCATAAATTATTAAATTCATTTCAACGTGGATACCTAAAAGCGAGGCCATGCTTAACAAATATGTTATGTTTTTGGAAGAAATCACTAAGTGGATAGATGAGGGATCGCCAGTAGATATTATCTACTTAGATTCTCAGAAAGCTTTTGATAAAGTGCCACATCAAAGATTACTGCTTAAATTAAAAGCCTATGGTATCGGGGTTAGCATAAATGACTGGATAAAACAATGGCTGACTGACAGAAGTTAACGTGTTGTAGTAATGGAGAAGTTTCAAACTGGAAATCAGTTTTGAGTGGGGTACCATAAGGATCAGTATTAGGACCTATATTATTTTTATATGATATATATATATATATATATATATATATATATATATATATATATATATATATATATATATATATATATATATATATATATATATATATAGCAATGACAATTTGGGGATGACACAAAAGTGCTTAGAAAAGTTAACACTGATTGTGATAAATATAATTTACAAAACGATCTAGATAGATTAGTGAAATGATCTGAGAAATGGTAGATGTTTTTTCAATTTTGGGAAATGTAAATGCCTACATACAAGACATGGGAACTTGGATGTAAACTATTAACTATAGGAGATACTCTTCTGGGACCTACTGTAAAAGAAAAGGATTTAGGAGTTACAATAAACGCTGATACGAAAATTTCAGAGCAGTGTGGTATTGCAGCTTCAAAGGGTAATCAAATTGGGTTGATTAGAAGAAACATAACATACAAGGAAAAAAACTAATTATATATGTGTATAAAGCAATAGTTAGGCCTCATTTAGAATATTGTACATACAAGCATGGACACCCTATCGTAAGAAGGATATAGATAAGCTTGAAAGCATACAGAGGAGAGCAACTAACATTATTCCATACCTGAGATACCTTAATTATGAAGACCGCCTGAAAGAATGTGGTTTAACAACTCTAGAGGCAAGGAGGTTAAGAGGAGATCAGATTGAAGTTTTTAATATATTGAATGGGTATTTTTCATATGAAAACAAATCTTAAATCACGAAAATAATCTTCTTAAGTGGCTCCCTAAAATAATGCTCTTGTTTTAAGAATTTTTTTCTTAAAACAAGCAAATTATTTTTAGCAGTGAGGACTTAGGAATAACAGTAAGTGCTGATATGAAAGTTTCAGAGCAATGTGGTATTGCAGCTTCTCAGGGTAATCAAATTCCTGGGTTGATTAAGCGAAATATAATATGTATAAAATAATAATTAGGCCTCATTTAGAGTACTGTATACAAGTTTGGAGACCATATCGTAAGAAGGTTATAGATACCCTAGAAAGAATACAGAGGAGAGCAACTAAAATGATTCCAGAACTGAGAGACCTTAGTCATGACGAACGACTGAAAGAATGTGGTTTAACACCCCTAGAGACAGGGCGTTTCAGAAGATATCAAATTTAAGTTTTTAAGATATTGTTCGGGTATGAAAATATTGATAGAAATGTTTTTCGCACTCAAGAAGGATAGCAGAACTAGGAGACATGAGGTAAAATTAGTAAAGGATCGGTGTAGATTGGATATCAGGAAGTACTCGTTATCACAAAGGACAATAAATGAATGGAACATATTGTCTACGGATAGTATAACTGCTAACAGCGTGAATATGTTTAAAAACAAGGTTGACACATATCTCAGGAGGGCGGGTTATAAGTAGATGAACATCGTTGGACTCTCGATAAGCCAATCGCTTCCTTGTCCACTTGACATCTGGGCCTTTGGCTTGAATGCCAAATCTTGTTAAATCTTTACAATTTGCTTACAATGCGGGGTGGGGGTGAAGGATGCCACTTTAACACTGCTAGATACAGCCTCTAAACATTTTCATGGATGTTTCCCCAGCTTTTGATACAATTCGATCTCATTTACTTCAACAGCGTCTACTTGACTTAAGGTGAACCCCACCTTGGTTCTTTGGATCAGAGCGTTTCTGTGCGGCCGAAAACAGCGTGTGTGTGTGAGAGTTGATCCTCTGTCTGTTCGGTCAGGGGGAGGCTCACTCTCTGAGTGTACAGTCCTGCCTGATGGTTCAGTTATGTCTAAGGAACTTGTCCTAAACACAGGTGCTCCCAGGGGTGTGTTTAGTCCCCTCTTCTTTTTTAGTATATACAAATGAGATCATTTGTAATGATGCTGTTCTCAAGCTTACAGAGTATGCTGATGACACGGCACTTACTGCATGTCTTCACTCACTCAGTCATCCCTTGACCGGGCCGTTCGTAGGGGTGCGTGCATGGAGGCTTCCCATGTCTCCAGATCCGTCCACTCTCGAATGTTGTCTATGTATATTTGTGTGGTCGTCATCGTTTTCTGCCGCCTTTGAGCGTATCTTGTAGCATTTCTTTGGCAAGTGTGTTGTTTCTGGTTGTATGACCGAACCATTGGCGTTTTCGACGTTTTACTGTGGCCAAAAGCGGTTCTTGTGGTCCTGCGACTTCTGTGATGGCTTGCGTTACTGATATATTTGTTATGTGGTATCCAAGAAATGCTAAGGTCCTTCTGAAAAAAACCAAATGCGGCTATTCTTCTTTCGAACTCGAACTCTCCCATCCGGTCGACCCAGATTGCCCCTTGCACGCACAAACTGTTACAAGAAATATTTTGTTCCATCAGCCATAAGCATATTGAATTCTAGTGCCTGAACTTGCTGTAGTATATCATGTCCAAGTACTGGATCCGCTAATTTAATGTGCCATTGTTTGTGTGTGCGTGCTCTCTCTCTCTCTCTCTCTCTCTCTCTCTCTCTCTCTCTCTCTCTCTCTCTCTCTCTCTCTCTCTCTCTCTCTCTCTCTCTCTCTCTCTCTCTCTCTCTCTCTCTCTCTCTCTCTCTCTCTCTCTCTCTCTCTCTCTCTCTCTCTCTCTCTGTCTGACTGTTTATTCACTAGATGGCAGCACCATATCAATATCTTACAAAATCAATTTAAGGTAGCTGAGTCGGCTCGCGTGTCAGTTGATTTTTTCTTTTTTCTTCGTAACATGCTAGGAATTATGGAACTGAACGTCGATACCACAAATAATCACCTGGCACTAACGTTATAGTTCGCCAATCTATCCTTTAAAAAAGCAATCCTTTTGGAAATCCTCCTGATTTCTTAGAAACGCTGACGATGTTTCCATAGTAACGACCGCTAGTGCTACGATGTTCGAACCAGCTGTATTCGTTCGCCGTGAAAGCGGAACATATGGTCTGGTTACTGTGATTCCACGGTTCGTTTTCGAAGCTTAGGCAATTTCGTTTACCCTACTTTGCCTCAGTCTACTCAGCTGCAAATGAGTACAAACACTGTTTGCAATGTACCTGCGATGGACTAGTGTCCCATCCAGGAGAGTCAGTATAGCTGCACTCTAAGTTGCTTCGCACTACAGAAACCAGGTTTAAGCACTGGCCATATAAGCCTTCATGGCTTCCTAAGGCGTAATGCCTGGGGAATTACTTTACCTTTTATTGTGATTCCAGTACACCTCAGTGTTTCATCTACCTACCTAAATGATGTCCTTTAAACCAGCAAATATCAGCGTTAACGTAGTTTATTGTGCCTTTGTGCGTAACCTGATATTTTAGACGACAACACGTTATAAAACACAGTCAAGGCCCGTTGTAGCGGCAAATTAAGGGGATACACAATTCAAGCATGGTACGCGAATCTATCGACATTGCTGTTATCACTAACAACCAGGAAACCTTACCTATATCAACTGTGTTTAACTACAACACTTACAACGTATGATACTGTTTGGATTTACTATTGGTGAAGGGTTTGTGTCAAAAATACACTGTCACTTTAAGCTGTTATTCAGTTGCTTAATTCATTCACGGTAGTTTAGTTGGGTTTCGTTTATAATAACCAAAATCTACCTTAAAGTTATCAGTGATACTGTCATATTTATATGCATGTCATTCATCTCTTTGGGGATTTTCTCATAACGGTATCATTTCGCATTTTTGTGGCTATTGTTTTTTTCACATTTACCAAAAAATATTTTTTTCTTTTGACATAACCAAATAAATAAAAATCTCAAAATTTTATTAATCTGGAATGTTATTTAGTATCTCATATGATTTAGTATTTCAACTACAATATGCGAAGAAATTGTTAAATATCTTAGAAACTTCTACGGACACTACTAAATTCAAGACACACATATAATACCCACCCAAGCTACCTTAATGATGAATTAATCTACAATTGCTTGGGGGTTTCCGGCTTCTTTATAATGTATAGTTTTTGTGTGCATAACACTTTGGTCGTCTACTCTCATTTCCATCTCTGTGACGTTTTTCTGAAGAGCACAATTCCTTTCTTATATGTTTTTGTGTTCAAGTTTTATCTAACTAATGTCAGTGAACAATAATATTATGAAATGCATTGTTCACGGACTCACCATCGTACTGTAAACGCAATGCTCCTGTTACATTAATTTGGCTTTTACCACATGTTTTAGGAATGGAGTTGTTACACACACAATCCGAGTACCGAAGATGTTTCTTCTATTGTCGTAAGCTTTAAAATTACAAAATGATGACATTTGTGTAATAAAATATTGTTGCAGACCTGAAGGTTCGCACAAATGAACATTTTGAACGTCCTGCTTGGATGCATCTTCGGTGAGTATTGCATAGATAATGCAGGAGCTCAAACAGTACAGCCAATAACGTATGTGGATCAAAGCGTATGCGAACATCGCTATAGTTTTCTAGTTTGTTTTATGTGAAATTCATTAATTATCCAATGCTACTTTATCCATATTTTCAACTCATTAGCATTCATAATTAATTAACTGACGCTCAGACTGAATCTTTGTATCTTTCGATCAGACATAATAATTGTTTAGATTTTCGAGTGTATATCTGTTAACATTAGTATAATAGTGTTGATAGTCATTTTAATGATACTAAATTATGTACACAATGATTTTAGCAAGATTTACCAAGATTGTCTTCCAAGGCAAAGGCCCAGATGGCAAGTGGACAAGGAAGTCATTGACATTATTGAGAGTCCAACATGTTTAATTTATGCGTAATCCGTCCTCCTGAGATATGTGTCAACCTTATTTTTAAACATATTCACTCTGCTAGCAATTACACAATATGTAGAAAAAAATTTCCATTGATTGATTGTCCTCTGTGAGAACGAGTACTTCGTGATATCCAATCTACACAGGTCCTTTACTGATTATTTTTAATTACACATTTCCTCTAGTTATATTACTTGAGTGAGAAAAACATATCTCTATCAATATTTTCATACCCATTCAATATCGAAAACATTTCAATTTGATCTACGTTTCCTCTTAACCTCATCGTCTCTGTGGATGTTAAACCACATTATTTCATAAGAAAGGTATCTCAGTTCTGGAATAATTTTTGTTGCTCTCCTCTTTATTCTTTCAAGCGTATCTATATCCTTCTTACGATATGGTATCCAAGTTTGTATACAATACTCTCAGTGAGGCTTAACTATTGCTTTATGCAGTGGTATAATTAGTTTTTTTATTTTCGTATGTCATACTTCTCCTATTCATGCCAAGAATTTTATTACATTTTGTAGCTGTAACACCGCACTGCTATAAAACGTTTATACCCAGAACAGTATCTCCCATTTTACAGTTTACATCCAAGTTCCCGTACAACAAACACAAGTATCCATGGGTCTAAATTAACGCGACCTTCAACATTTTGAGCATGCAACAAGTATTGCATCACGTGCGTGACGCGTTTGTTTCTGGTAATACGTTTTTCTTTAAACAATCTCGAGCGTATTTATGACATATTGGCCTGAGGCATTTGGTAAACATAATATCATCGTCCAAGTTATTGATATATATTAAGAATAATAATTTCCAGATTGAAACCTCCCCATCTACTACAACACGCTGTCTTCTGTCAGTCAGCCATTGTTCTATCCAGTCGATTATGTCATCTCCGATATTTAATTAGTAATCTTTGATGTAGTACTGTCAAACGCTTTTTGAAAATCTAAGTATATAATATCTACTGGTGACCCCTCATCTATCCACTTCGTGATTTCTTCAAAAAAGCATAACATATTTGTTAAGCGTGACCTCGCTTGTAGGAAGCCATGTTGAGATAATTTATGTCTAACAAGGAAGTCCACCATATGGTCATTGATTACCTCATCTCATGTACTCTCTTCGGGCCCAGTGGTCCATAAGGCCGAAGTGCATCTCCTCCAGCTCGCACTGTCAGCTGATACACGTCTGGCCTCGTTCCAGCAGTTCCACCCCAGTACTCGATTTCATTTTCAACAATTGTTCGTCACGTTGTCTTTGGTTGACCAACCTTTCTTCCACTTTCGGGCGTCCAGATCAACGCCGTCTCACATTTGCTGTTCTTATCCATTCGTAGGATATGTCCTACCCATTTGACATCGGTGCTAATTGTCTTCAATTTTGTTTTTGCAAGAATATCTCGATTTGATACAACGTATGACCATCTAATTTGTAGGATTCGTCTTAAGCACTTTAAAAAAGATTATATCTAACTTTCTGTTGTCGCCTTCATTTATTTTCCATGATTCACTTCCATATTGCCATACAGTCTTAGCCACCATTTCTGGAATTTCAATTAACTCTCATAAATAGTACAATTTAGCATCCTGAAATGTAGCATCTGAAACTTGTAATGAACGCCTGGCATATGCCCACAATGTCTTGCTGTCATGTTTTACATTACATGCTAATTTTTGCTCATAGCTTCTTTTAGATTGTCCTATTTCATTGCATAGCTGCCTTAAGTGTCTCTTTGTAATTTGTGTATTCTCCGTCCTTTATTGTACGCCGATAAACCCTCCACATAGTTTGCTTGTACGCTATTTTTCTAATAGCTTATTTTGGCAAGTATTTCTTTGCAGACAGTTTTCCTTTTTTTTTCAAGGGAACAATTTGTTAATGATATTCTCAATTTCATAGTTTATAATGCTCCAACATACAACTGCGGTCTTATTAGACAGGTATGCAACAAAATTACCTACGTAGACATAGTGTCACGAGTAGATTAAAAGTTGACATTCAGTTAACATTAGCTGCACAAACAACACTGTGGCCGCATGTTATTCTGCTAAATAGTTACCTGTGTTATTCCAGTGTTGCAGTCTCTGACAAAGGCCCATGAAGTGTTTGGTAAGTGTTACTAAATCAATCAATTGTAGTTCGTTAAATACAATATAATAATATACCAATCGTAACACTGCCACGGGTTTGTAGCCCATCTCATCAACGAAAAACGCTAATTCAACCTTCGCAAATACATTCGCATTACTGCTTGAAATAATATTATGATCCGGATATCCTGTATGCATGTTGTCCAATAATATCATTACGCTGTGATACCTTAATATATTAGACGTGTATTTCAATTTGCATATATTGGTGTGTTTGCGTTGTAGGACGTTGTAGGAACTACAATGGCGTTCACCTCGGTATCCCAACACAATGTTTGTTTGTTTGTTTGTTTCCGTTTGCAGACACTACACTACACTACAAACTTCATGTGCAAAATGTGTTTCTTTCTCATTTGCAATAATGCATGCATTAGCAGGAATATTTGAATGGATTGACGTTCAGATTTCTTGGGATGTGATTGTTGGCGTGTCCACTTCTAACGCTTTTATTGCGTGTCGCGTGGTTGTGCGACTGGGTCAGCGCACATTCCACGACTCTACCTGACTGGTCAGCGCACATTCCACGACTCTACCTGACTGGTCAGCGCATATTCCACGACTCCATCTGACTGGTCAGCGTACATTATACAAACACGAGTTGGCGCAAATCGTGTGCGCGTTATTTTCTGGAATTATATGCGTTTTCAGATGCCAGCTATATTAGATAGTTTCAGCTATAGGGTTTTCGCTCCCAACGTAATTCAATACGTGACGTATCGCCTATAAGTTGATCGTATACCTAGGCGTATTGCAGTTCCAGCTATAGGTGTTTCGCTCCCAACGTATTCCAATACTTAACGTATCGCCTATAAGTTGAACGTATGCCTAGCCGTATTGCAGTTTCAGTTATAGGTTTTTCGCTCCCAACGTAGTCCAATACTTAATGTATCGCCTATAAGTTGAACGTATGCCTAGCCGTATTGCAGTTTCAGTTATAGGTTTTTCGCTCCCAACGTAGTCCAATACTTAATGTATCGCCTATAAGTTGAACGTATGCCTAGCCGTATTGCAGTTTCAGTTATAGGTTTTTCGCTCCCAACGTAGTCCAATACTTAATGTATCGCCTATAAGTTGAACGTATGCCTAGCCGTATTGCAGTTTCAGTTATAGGTTTTTCGCTCCCAACGTAGTCCAATACTTAATGTATCGCCTATAAGTTGAACGTATGCCTAGCCGTATTGCAGTTTCAGTTATAGGTTTTTCGCTCCCAACGTAGTCCAATACTTAATGTATCGCCTATAAGTTGAACGTATGCCTAGCCGTATTGCAGTTTCAGTTATAGGTTTTTCGCTCCCAACGTAGTCCAATACTTAATGTATCGCCTATACGTTGAACGTATGCCTAGCCGTATTGCAGTTTCAGTTATAGGTTTTTCGCTCCCAACGTAGTCCAATACTTAATGTATCGCCTATAAGTTGAACGTATGCCTAGCCGTATTGCAGTTTCAGTTATAGGTTTTTCGCTCCCAACGTAGTCCAATACTTAACGTATCGCCTATAAGTTGAACGTATGCCTAGCCGTATTGCAGTTTCAGTTATAGGTGTTTCGCTCCCAACGTATACCAATACTTAACGTATTATAAAATGTTAAGGGAGTTCGCAGATAGGCTTCCCAACACAGGTGGAACTGAGGTCTAGACCCCTGCCATCCACTCTTCTAGTGTATTTCTTAGCTTTCACCATGCCATGCATGAATTATTTTCTACTAGCGAGTGTGTCGACTCGTTATTAAACGTATAAACTACAATAACAGTATTGTTGTTTTCCCTGCCATGTTAAGTTATAGCTGCTCTTAGATCACATATAATCTAGATCACATCGCATGTAAAAGTTAAGGATGTTTTCTTTAAAATGTCGTCTAAAAACTGACAAGCAGCGTATTTACCAATGGAGACCATTATGTCAGTATTTACGTGTCCGTATCTCGGTGCAGAACTTATGAAGAACATGTGTCCGGCAAATTCAGCTGAAGTCGGTGCATATAAATACAGAACTAGCGATAGGTAAAGCGAAAACGTACAGCTGAAACTGTCTATTTAGTTCCATAAGTAGTTTTTTTCTGAATTTCGTCATCTGTGAATAAATAAGAATTATTTGTTCTAATTCTGCAATAACACTAAACATTAAAACAAGCAAGGTATATCTGATATGTTAACTCAAATTTAAGTTTAACAACTATAATAATCTGAAATAATATCATACTGTTTTTCAGACAATGTTTCGTCCATATTCATAAAAAGATCTGATATCGTCCAAAACTCCATATTTCGGTGTTTTAGGCATGACTAGGCTTCACGTTCGGTACCGAACACCTCCTTCATCTTACAGAGTGGGGCGAGTCGCTTGTTTCGATGAGCATGTTATTTTGCAGCACTGTCATGTAGATCCGGCCTTTTCCGCCACATATCTATAAAGGTAGCCTCTCTGTCTTCATACAGCGACTGCTATCTTGGAGTTTTGTAAGGAAGCAATCACAACGAAATTTGAGCAATGTACGACTAGCTTTAAGCAATTTCTTTGATATTCGTTCTGAATAGTTCGGCCGTCCACATGTATGAAGCGGACGAGACATTTAGAATGAACACCAAACAACTTTATCGAGACGTTATAATGTCAAATATTGTCGCATATGTTTGCACCCGCAGTTACGTATTGCACAGTTCCTAAAACTAAACTAAACTTGGGCAAATGTGTTTTCTCAGTAGCTGTGCCTAGGATGTTGATTGAACTTCACATCATTTGAAATCATCTGAAACTAGAGCTAACTTCCGAAAAAAACACAAGACATATTTATTACATATTGCATTTCAGCAATAAACCTTCGGTGCGTCCTTTGTTCTGATGAAAACCTTTGCTTTTCCCTGTTCATGATTATGCTTAATGAATCTGGTTTGTTGCATATCTCAGCTCAGGTTCCTAAAGATATAGGCGCTATAGAAGTTCATCATTATTATTATTATTTATCACAAAATAATCCAATTCTTAATAATTGACATTGCGTCATAACACCTTATTTCAGAATATGGACCGTGGAGTCCGTGCACTGTTTCTTGTGGCCGAGGTACGCAACAAAGAATTACTTTTAACAATGGTAGCTACTACGAGACAGTCGAAGCGCCGTGTCACCTAATGCGATGCAAAGGTACGTCACAGATTAATTTAAGACATGTGAGTGCACATTGGCACATATCGATGTATTAAAGTTGTGCTCGTTCGTCTACGAGCGGTCGTCTGTGTTTTTAGAATTCAAACTGGCTGTTGTTATTGCCACTGAGGCTTAATTTCTAGCTGAAAGATGGAATACGACATA
Source organism: Lamellibrachia satsuma (assembly GCA_033239005.1). Taxonomy (NCBI): domain Eukaryota; kingdom Metazoa; phylum Annelida; class Polychaeta; order Sabellida; family Siboglinidae; genus Lamellibrachia; species Lamellibrachia satsuma. The sequence continues at coordinate 1,831,734 of BSQZ01000065.1, forward strand.
TGAGTTACAAGATATGAGCTACAAATCCATTGAGAATGTCTCCTGAATATGTAACTGAATGGTGTATGAGTGAGCTGAATTTAAAAAATCGATTGTATAAGATTATTACTTTCCGAACATATCCATTCTTGGGCGTACAATGGAATACCTGTTCAGAGCCCTGCGGAGGAGGATCGCGGACTAGGATGAACGACAAAGGAAGTTCACAGACAATCCCATGCAACACACATAGTTGCACCCCAAGTGAGAGCTCTTTTACAAACGCATTATTACAATGATATCACATAATAAATAAATTGCTTACTGTCTTATTTTTATTTTACAGATTATTTGTCGTATACACATGGTAGTTTTGCTCCAATAGATGCTGGAGACTGCGTTAGCGATGTGGTTTTTCTGCTTGACTCCTCTGGCAGCATGGGAGCCGACAGATGGCAGATGTACCTCCAATTTGTCATCGACATCATGAACGGACTGAACGTGTCGTCAGCGGCGACCCATGTCGGCGTAATTGTCTATTCAGTCGAGTCCCAAATCGGCCTTGATCTACTTGAGTTCTCGTCGATGACAGACATTGAGTCGAGGGTGTTCAACCTGGAGTTCATGGCCGGTGTGACAAACATTGCGGACGCTCTAAAAAAATGCGCGTCATGTTCCAAGAACAGGGACGCGATGTGAACACAGCCACGCGGATAGGTGTCGTCATTACCGACGGAAAGTCAGACATATATGAAGAAAGAACGCCGATTGAAGCGCAAGCAGTTCACGACGAAGGAATTTCCATGATAGCTTTTGGTGAGATGTATTTCAAAAACTTAGTAATATAGGCAACATCAGCAGTGCATCGGCAGCTGAAACAATATCAGTAGCAACAGCAACAGAAGCAACATCAGTAATTATAGTATTGGCAACAGTAGCAGCATAATGAACTGCAGCAACCGCATCTGTAGCAGTAGCAGCACCAGCAATAATAGTAATTGTAATAGTTGCAGTTGCTGTATTATTATTATTATTATTATTATTATTATTAGTAGTAGTAGTAGTAGTAGTAGTAGTAGTAGTAGTAGTAGTAGTAGTAGTAGTAGTAGTAGTAGCAGCAGCAGCAGCAGTAGTAGCAGTAGTAGCAGTAGTAGTAGAGTGGTGATGGTGGTGGTAATGGTAGTAGTAATAAAACTAGTAGTGGTATTTTTTTCTTGTTGATGTTCTTGTTATTGTCATAGTAATAACAGTAGTCGTTGTATTGGTCGTAGCAGTAGCAGAAGCAATAATAATACTAGTGGTAGCAGTAGCAGACGCAGTAGTAATACTAGTGGTAGCAGTAGCAGAAGCAGTAGTAATACTAGTGATAGCAGCAGCCAGTAGAACAATAATAGCATTGTTTTAATAAAATGCTAACAATTGTATTTATACATGCATATAGTCATCGGTCATGGCGCCGCTATGATGAGAGAAATTAGTATCATCGCGCCTGACGAAAATTTGGTCTCAGCTGGACACAGGCACGCTGGTGTGCAACAGTACACGAACACAGTTGCCAGTCAAATATGCAGCCTCGGTAAGTAATGTAGTCCCTTAAAACGGAACCTCAACTCTCCTCAAATACACCTACGTCTTCGCATTGAAATGCGAACAAGACCAGAATTATTAACTTCTTAACACTGCGAGTCAACTCTTCTAAAATATTAATAATAATTTTCTACTAGACACAACTATTGACATTACTAATTCGACGTTTCGGAAACCTTCACCAGGAATTCTGGGACGACTAATTCATACATGGTTAATTCAATATCTTCTGTTGTCTCGATTCATGGAGTATAGGAGTCGTCTATCTGATCAATATGGTCTTTTTAATCCACCGTAACGTTTTTTGCTCTCTCTTTCCCCATATCTGTCTCTCTCTTTCTATATATATATATATATATATATATATATATATATATATATATATATATATATATATATATATATATATATATATATATATATCGCTTGTGCTTAGAAGATATTAGTTATTCATATATGTCTACCAAGTTGCTGAACAGTTTGACTATTGTTCCCAAATACATGCACGTATTCGCATAAAAATGTGAACACAGCCAGAATTATTGATGTATTGAATCCTTTCTTTGCGCCAGGCATCACCGAGGTTTGCGGTGAATGTGGAGATTTCGAACCATGCACTGAGCCGTGCGGTGCCAACGGCTCGATGACAGGAACGCAGAGGTGCCACAAGGTATTCGGGGCGACGGGCCGAATGATCGAGGATACTATGAAAACACAAAGCTGCACTGATGCCTGCTTTAAAGAATGCCCAACGACAGCAACGGAAGCTACGAAGACTACTGAAGCGATGACAAAAACAATAAAAGGTAAATATTATGATTACAAGATTCTACAAATGTGTATTGATAATCAAGTGGGTGTTAATGTCACCTTGATATATGTTAAATTTATGTCCAGTCCATACTTCATCATATAATACATCGTTATGGAACTAAGCTGTTAAGGCATATGGACCATAGTATGAAGTTAACGACGAATGAGGAATAATGTAATATGTTGGTATTACTTAAGGTTTGACAAGGCTCCCTGACTGCTCTCGCAACGACTACACGAAGGGACAGATTTGGCTGGCGAACCCGAACAACTGTCACTTGTACTACATCTGCGAGGCGCTGTGCAACGGGAAATATCGCTTGCACAGCGCCACCTGTGGGGATCTCTTCTGGAACCAGGCCTACCACACGTGTGTGCCCGTCATGCCGGCGGATGCAGACTGCGAAGTGGGACCAATTTCTCCCTACGAACAAACGACCGCTCACAAAGGTAACACTCAATGCCTACAACCGCCATAAGCTGTTACAATTTAATAATTGATTAGACATTACTACACTCTGCAGAAAATGATAATAAAATAATATGGATGATATATTTTAGTTGACATAGCACCACATCGAATATTGTTATGGCGCCTCAAAGCATAAAGCATTATTAATAGCAAGATTTAAAACTGTTAAGTAAACAAATAACACACTCGCATACTCATGCGCACGCACATGGACACGCACGCGCGAGCGCACGCGCGGACACACACACACACACACACACACACACACACACACATTCCGTCTCTTGTAATGACAATACACTTCATGGAGGAATTCCTTGTAAAACATAAATTAATAAATACATATCAACATGGGTTCCTAAAAGCAAGGTCATGTCTAACCAATCTCATGTTCTTTTTTGAAGAAATTTCAAAGTGGGTAGATGAAGGGTCACCAGTGGATCTTGTCTACTTAGATTTTCAGAAAGCTTTCGATGAAGTGCCACATCAAAAATTGTTACTTAAACAAAAAGCCCATGGTATAGATAATGATGTAATCAACTGGATAGAAACGTGGCTTACACACAGAAGACAGGGAGTAATAGTAGATGGTAACTGGAAATCTGTTTTGAGTGGGGTACCACAGGGATCAGTATTAGGCCCTATATTGTTTTTAGTATATATAAATGATTTGGAAGATGACATATCTAGCGAAGTATTCAAATTTGCAGATGACACAAAAGTATTCAAAAAGGTTACTAATGATACCGATAAACAAAGTTTAGAGGACGATCTAGATAAATTAGTGAAATGGTCAGAAAAATAGCAAATGTTATTCAACTTTGGGAAGTGTAAATGTATACACATAGGACATGGAAACATGGACGAATGATATAAAATGGGGGATGCTGTATTAGGTAGGACCACACAAAAAAGGACCGAAAGGAAATCAAATTCTAGAGCTAATTAGGAGAACTATCATGTATAAGGAGAAACACCTAATTGTACCCCTATACGAAGCAATAGTTAGACCACATTTGGAACATTGTATTCAAGCATGGAGGCTGTATCGTAAAAAGGACATAAACAAGCTAGAAAGAATAAAACGAAGAGCAACTAAAATTATTCCAGAATTAAGAGACCTTAGTTACGAAAGCCGCTTATTAGAATGTGGTTTGACAACACTAGAGACCAGGAGACTAAGAGGAGACCAAATAGAAGTAGTGAACGGTTATGATGCTGTTGATAGGAATATGTTCTTCAAACTTAAAGAAGGCAGTAGAACCTGAGTACACAAAGCAGCATTAGTTAAGGAGCAGTGTAGGTTGGATATGAGAAAGTACTCTTTGTCACAGAGGGTGATAAATGAATGGGAAAACTGCCAAATGATTGTGCTAATTCTAGTAGTGTGAATATGTTTAACAATAATTGACAGATATTTGATAAGGGCGGGCTACACATAGATGAGAAAATTGTTGGACTATCGATAAGCCAATGGCTTCCTTGTCCACTTGCCATCTGGAACTTGTTGTTTGGGATGGCAATCTTGTAAAATCTTGTTAAATCTTGTATACCGTCGATTCCGTTTTAGCTGAATGCCCATACGAGCCGTATCCGAATGACTCATCCAGGTACTGGCGACGTGGAAAAGACCAAACGATCATGGAGTGCGTCGAAGGAATGCAGTTCTTCAATACTGGTGACCTGTGTGGCTGCCTGCCATTGTCAGTCCGTAGGTAGCGTAAACAAGACAAGCAATATGTATGCACTCATATTACATAGTACATTGTATTGTTATGTAATCACAGGAGGAACACGAAATGCGCATACTGTTTCATCGTTTCAAAAAAATGTAATCACACAAGTCACACAATTTCTAATAATATTATTATTAACACAGCAACTAATGCTTAAATCCCCCGCGCTCTGGTAATTACTTTGTGCGTCCCCGTTCATGATATCATGCTTTTCGGTTTTGTGCCTCTAAGTTGGGGCTCCTTAGGATTTAGGTACTACAGAAGTGTTACTGTTGTTAGTGTTATTAATATTATTATTTTATTATTATCATCAATATAATTATTATTATCACTAATCTTATTATTAGTATAATCTATAATAAAACTGTCTTGTCTCAATATGTGACGCCGTGTACTTGTGGATTTCAGAGAGTTCTATGCGTGATGACGATTTGCTGCTTTACTTTCCATACGATGATCACTACGATGACGTCACACGTTATCGATCCGTTGCAACCCAGTATGGAGAAGGAGTATCGATCGAATATGATTCAACACGAAACGGGAATGTCGCGTGTTTCAGCGGTGAATCGCATTTTGAGGTAACAACCTGTCAAACTACAAAGTTTATTAACATCGGCAATGGCTAATGAACATAATAGTTTTGCCATCAAAGGTAGTTTTAGCTTATTAGAGTTCAATGTAAATTCATAGGTTGTTACTATTTATGTGCTATGCATCAACTCGAACCAAAAGGTGGATGAAGTTAGGAATTGGAGTATGCGTCAAGTAGCGATTCCATTTATGTGCTTGTTAGGTCGCCTTCATGCGTTCTTGGTTTGCTAACAATCACGTCGACAAATTCACGATGGCGGTTTGGTTCAAGCGACGTGGAGAGGACATTACTTCACAAAGCATTGTCAACTACGGCGATTGTGGCGGGACAACTGGGGTACTTATTGGCCACGCAAATGGAAGTGTAGTCGCCAGTATCACAACAGAAAACACAGATGAACAACTTCCGTTTGAACAGGTGAATATTGCGACAACACAACCCTTAAAATTAAGAAGTTTATACTTTTTTCCCAGCATGGTGATTAGTCATCAATTTGGCAGTCGTCTGCGTTAATGCCGGTAGTTTTCGCATTATTTGACAATGCCCTATTGCGTACTTCTCCCGTGTCCTTCTTTAAATCAAAATTATATTTAATCTGATTTACAAAGACAAGATTTGCTGCTAATTGCCCTATTTGTGTAGAAACATTAATATAATATCTTAACATCGTAATGTATAACACGCATTGTAAAAGTGTTCCTCAGAATAACGTTGCGTTTCCATCCATGAGGTACAACAATTATGGCATATGGATTGTATTACGTGCTTTTAGACATGAATAGACAAACAGTAACAAAACTCTGAAAAACACCTTTTTGCCCAGTGTTGTAGCTAGTTGTTGTAGCTAGTTGTTGCCGTGCGTTTCATCGGTAATACTAACGCATTGTTCGATCACACCATTCTACAATTAATCATATATTTGCAGTGCACTTAATCTGTACATAACTGCTTTATTAGTACATCACGCGGACTGACAAATACTATTAATTACATCGGTTTGGGTTTTTTTCCGTTAGTGTGACATGACTCACTGTCGGAGCAATATATAGGATACTTAATATCCACACACGTCGTAATGGTGCCTCGACTATCATAGTTCTCACAAAATAGCTTATATTAAATTATATTACTGTTTGCATAACCACGATGTGCATTCTTGCATGTTGCTGAACTGACATATTGTTAATTTGATAAATACAAACTAATCGCATTAAATTTACCAAATTCAGGTAATAAGTTAGATTATCTTCGGTGACGCCTGGTATACGTGCTATACTTTGCTTCAGGTTTCGTGTGGTGAATGGCACCACGCAGCCTGGATCTATGACGGAAACGATTTGAAATTATATATCGACAAAATACTTGCGCAGCACAAACCAGTTACAGGTAGGACTACACGAAACTGGGAAATGCCATGTACATGCTACATCCTGTACATGCTACATCATGTACATGCTACATCATGTGCATGCTACATCATGTGCATGCTACATCATGTACATGCTACATCATGTACATGCTACATCATTTGCATGCTACATCATGTGCATGCTACATCATGTACATGCTACATCATGTGCATGCTACATCATGTACATGCTACATCATGTACATGTTAGATCGTGTACATGCTACATCATGTATATGCTACATCATGCAATTAGCGGTTGAGCTGACGCCTTAGCAATGTCTGGTGTTTTATTCAAAATATACTGAACAGGGAAACACCTCGAAATTACACATCCAGAAAGGCCCATTGCGTAAGCTAACAAATCGCTTAAATAGATTATGTTGTGACGTAAAAGAGGTAATGTCTTAAAACAACTGAATCACCGTTTGAATGAACGATGGCAACGCGTTTCACAGAGATCTCGAAAGTGTGATAATCATGACTCCATCTGGAATAGAGGCTACCCGAAATAACCGTTGACTCCTCTGGTGGATAATATGCACTACATTGGTCGTTGAACAATCGAGCCAAACTCCCCACCAGTGGCGCCACTAACCATTTCACCACTGCCACAACTTACATTCTTTATTTCAATTCGAAAACTCCTACTTTTGAGCAAAAAATATATTTCTTAGAAATATATCTCTTACAATTGCATACAACTTTGGATAGTACCTGTATTGAAAATGTGTATAGAAACACAATAACCTCGTTTGCGTTTGAAACTACGTTACGCTACTTAATTGCCTGCTGCAATGATGTAACAAGTCGTACACGACAATGTCGTTGCCTAGCCAACGATTTCTGCGTACCACTCCGCACACAGATATGCATTTAGTCTATATTATATCTCTATGTCTTCGCAACTGGTCATTTTGAATAGTAATCAAGTTGTGGCAGTGGTGATATGCTGAACGGTGCCACTGTCGGGGAGTTTGCAATCGAATATCCACGACAACGCGTATTCCATTCTAGCCAGCGAATATTTAGAATTATCGTGTAAGCAAATAAAATATTATAACGACAACACTTACTGCTGTTTAACCAAAATCACTGTGTTACTAAAATACGCAGACATTGGTTGATCTAACTTTTAAATAATTTCGAATGCGATCGAGCACACGTTGGCTTGTGCGATCGTTTCGGCGAACGGCAACACAACTGGGGACATTTTTCGTACGTGTCCATTTGTTTATTTTAATCAAATTGTATCAGTTAGTCATTGATATAGATATATGACGACAAGAAATCTCAACCGACCAATAATGTGCTGATACACGATGAAAAGTATATATTAAAAAAAAATTTTAAAGTTTATGTATATCGGATAAAGGTGTAAAACTATGGAATTTCCCTTACCGTGTTTCAATGTGCTAATTGAACTAAATATAGTTAAAATATTAAATAGCCATGTTGTAAATCCTTAACAGCCCTTGATGGTGGAAAGGCCGTTTATTGTAACATTACTTTTAGCGTCATTTTAATGTTGGTTTTGATCAGTTTGATTGTTGGTGGATTAGAATAAATATCTAGTTATACATTCTCATTATGCTAGTTATGCATATACGCATAATCGATACTGTAACTCATGCATGCTAGTGATGTGTTGTTTTGTTTATCGCTGTGTTGAAAAAATAAACTTCATTCGTTCAGTCATTCTTAACAAGAACATTAATGTCGTCGTAATTTGTACTCTTTTCTTTTGTTGTTCGTTTATCTGGTGAGCAAAGACTATATACAGATGTGTAATTATATTTTGTAATCGTTACTTTTGTTGCTAGGTTACCTGGTGAACAACGACGTGCCAATGTACATCGCCAACTACTGCGGAGAACATTTCTTCATCGGATGTCTGGATGAGGTGAGAGCAAGTTTCAGTAGACATGTTGTTCAAAGAATCCAAAATAAGTATAACAATTGACACGTTTCAAGTGCAATGACAACGTTGCGAAAAGTAATATCCGTAAAATTTGTGATGATATTTTATTATATAAGATATTTAACAAGATTTAACAAGATTTGCCATCCAAGCCAAACGCCCAGATGGCAAGTGGACAAGGAAGCCATTGGCTTATCGAGAGTCCAACAATGTTCACCTACTTATAACCCGCCCTCCTGATATATGTGTCAACCTTGTTTTTAAACATATTCACGCTGCTAGCAGTTACACAATCTGTAGACAATTTGTTCCATTCATTTATTGTCCTCTGTGAGAACGAGTGCTTCCTGATGTCCAATCTACATTGATCCTTTACTAATTTTACCTCATGTCCTCTAGTTCTGCTATCCTTCTTGAGTGAGAAAAACATATTTCTATCAATATTTTCATACCCATTCAATATCTTAAAAACTTCAATCTGATCTCCTCTTAACCTCCTTGTCTCTAGAGTTGTTAAACCACATTCTTTCAGGCGTTCTTCATAACTAAGGTCTCTAAGTTCTGGAATCATTTTAGTTGCTCTCCTTTGTATGCGTTCAAGCGTATCTATATCCTTCTTACCATATGGTCTCCATGCTTGTATACAGTATTCTAAATGAGGTCTAACTATTGCTTTATAAAAAGGTATAATTAACTTTTTTCCCTTGTATGTTATGCTTCTTCTAATCAATCCAAGAATTTGATTACCCTTTGAAGCTGCAATACCACACTGCTCTGAAACTTTCATATCAGCGCTTATTGTAACTCCTAAGTCCTTTTCTTTTACAGTAGTACCCATAACAGTATCTCCCATTTTATAGTTTACATTCAAGTTCCCATGTCCTGTATGTAGGCATTTACATTTCCCAAAATTGAATAGCATCTGCCATTTCTCAGACCATTTCACTAATCTGTCTAGATCGTTTTGTAAATGTTGTTTATCACCATCAGTATTAACCTTTCTAAACAGTTTTGTGTCATCCGCAAATTTCAGTACGTTACTTGTTATACTGTCGTCCAAGTCATTGATATAAATTAAGAATAATATAGGTCCTAATACTGATCCTTGAGGTACCCCACTCAAAACCGATTTCCAATTTGAAACTTCTCCATCTACTACAACTCGTTGTCTTCTGTCAGTCAGCCATTGTTCTATCCAGTCAGTTATGCTATCCCCGATACCATGGGCTTTTAATTTAAGTAGCAATCTTTGATGTGGCACTTTGTCAAAAGCTTTTTGAAAATCTAAGTAGATAATATCTACTGGCGATCCCACGTCTATCCACTTAGTGATTTCTTCCAAGAAACATAACAATTTGTTAAGCATGACCTCGCTTTAAGGAATCCATGTTGAGATGAATTTAATAATTTATGCTTAACGAGGAAGTCGTATTCGCGACTATGCTTAAGCTAATGAAGATTGCAGCATCAGCAGTTGGGCTGTTGGGTAATATATTATGTTAAATAAGTCCATATACGAATAGCAATTCACGTTTCAAATGCACTGACAACGTTGCAACATGTAGACCATCGTCTAACATCCGTAACTGCCGCCTACCTATATGCACGCGCTGAGAATCGCACAATTATGTTACGGTATTTTGTTATTAAAGACCGCAACCTAACAAATTCTACTTGAAGTTAGATTTGCAGATTTCCATTTATTTTCGGGTTCTGTACGCCAGGATGGCATCTTGCCTCTTTGCGGGGAATTTGGAATTACAAAATAATATATAGACGTGTAACTACTAACTAATTTTATTAACGTATTCACGCATTTTGCTCCGAATTATAAATATTATTTTTTTTTATTTTTTAGCTGCGTGTTTATGAGAGGGCGCTGACTCCTCAGGAGATTCAAGACCTTCCCTGAGATCAAGGCTTCATATAGTGAAATGTGAGCCAATCCACGGAGACAACGAATGCAACCAAGTTAGGCCTCGGGGGCCATGTCTTATCAATACCTATTATAAGACATGAAACAATAGTTAAGCCTCATTTATAATATTGACCATATCGTAAGAAGGACATAGATACTTTTGAACGAATAGAGAGGAGAGCAACTAAAATTATTCCAGAAGCGAGATGCCTTAGTTATGAAGAACGCCTAAAAAGAATGTAGTCTAACAACCCTACAGACGTGGAGGTTAAGAGGAGGTCAAATTGAAGTTTTTTGAAGATGTTGAATGGATATGAAAATATTGATAGAACTCGTTTTTCTCACTTAAGAAAGATGTTAGAAGTAGAGCACACGAGGTAAAATTAGGAAAGGCTCTTTGTAGATTGGATATCAAGAAGTACTTTTTTACAGAGGACAATAAATGAATAGAACAAATTATCTACAAATTATGTAAATGCTAGCAGCGTGAATATGTTTACACATAGATGAACAATTGTTGGATTACCGATAAGACAATGGCTTTCTTGTCCACTTGCTAAATCTTATTAAGACAACTTATTTATTACAGGGAATTCGGGAAAATGTGTATAATGTGGGACCTAAATAAATATCTGGTTGTTGTAAGTTTGGCGATAATCTGCTGAAACATCTGATGAAACGCATCACTGAATGAAGCAATAATTACTTATAATGACTATAAGAGCCAACGAAATGATTATATAAAATGTTTGTTGTATCGTTGGGTGTTAGCGAATACTTCTTCGAATTTATATGTATGGGTTTGGTGTGAAAATAAATATATGCATTTCTTGGATATTTGTTTTACTGACACAATGAAATACTGCGTAGACGACTTTCTATATTTAGCCCCTAGAGTACACACATACAAAATTACTTCAATAACAGGTAAACACCTTATTCTTTCCATGCTCAGAACAGAAGTAAAATTGCCTAAGTAAAACAGTTCACCTGCCATAAAGGCCCGTTTATTTAACTTTAATATCAGTTTCATCACATTATCATATATTATGTATTACCACTAACGGGGTAGCATACCTCCATCTTACACCATCATTAGCAGAAAAGAAGATAAAACTGATCCCCATCTGACACACAATGACTGGCTGCAATACCACTGACAGATTACTTTTATTATCGATTTAGGAACACAAAGTTCAAGCAATTCTGAATAATAACTTGATGTCATTTACCCTGTCAAAAGATTTGAAGGCATCCAGAAAAGCCACATACAAGAGCCACGTTTTATATACTACCTAAAGAGCTCTTTCAGCACACAAAAAAACACATTTATGTACCATGTTTTTGCTTCAATCCAAATTGGTTGAATGTGGCTTGCAAATAAATCTTCATACGACTATACAGTACTTTTTTCAACAACTTCTGTGAAAAACATTTCATAAGCAAGATAGTTATTTTTCTCACTGATACATTTATTCTTGTCCTTTATACTGTAATAGGAACCATGGCAGATTTTAGCGTGGATTTAGGAACATACCCACGAATTATGATAGCAGACATTAATAAATACAAAAATACTGACAGCTGCTGACTAGCAAATGTCAAATGTTCCCTAGTTATACTGTCCAGTCCAGGGGACTTATATAATAAATCCTTCATAATTTGTTCAATTTCACTAGAAGTAACATTCATGTTTTGAAAAAAAAACCAGAATAGTCCCTGCACAAATCAGCATGCAGGTCTGCAATTATTTCCATTCAGTGTCGTTACAAAGCATTACCAAAAACAGTAAGTCATTTGATTTGATTTTTTAAAGAGTTTTTTATTTCTCTCAAGAAAACTGTCATTCTTTTCACACATCTTTTCAGGTGACCTAGACGCTGAAAATGGTCACCAAAGAATTACGTACATTCCAAAAACACATTCAGTTCGCCAGCACTGGCTGCCTTCCGTTGGGTGCAGGCGGTGGCGCCGATAAAATCACGCCTAGCAGACTAGCATGGAATGAGCAGTTGGTCCAACGGTGCTTCATTTGCTGTTGAGTCTTGCCTAGCAAAATTGCAGAATAGTCCCACGTGGTTTGAACAAGTGAATTTCTTGTCAATTTCTGCAGGATTGCTTTGCTAGAGCGCATCGACTATATCTGTGTACGCCAAAAGCCACCCACAAGTGCACGCCCTTCGGGTGTATTCGTGAGATTTGGTTGCGCCAATCTTTAACAAACATATTGCATCAATGGCGTAAATTCTAGCAGCAGACAGGGTGGCAGCATGTTAGGAAGACAGTACTTCTTTCAGCATCCATGCACACTCTAGACATCAGCATCGATGCACACTCTAGACATCAGCATCCATGCACACTCTAGACATCAGCTTGAAAGTTCCGTGCTGATTCAGCAACAACTACAACACACATTATTAGGCACACCTGAATTACTTTGTTTTCATAAACACTTCATTTCTTGGCATAGTACATACTTATAAAGTAGATGTTCAAATCTAATCAGTTAAATGCGTTAGTAATGTGTATCTCTGTCATGAATCATGAAAGTAATGTTAGTGATGGTTATGTCAATTAAATCAACATCCAATTAAAAAAAAATTTTGAACATATATCAGATTTCGTTTTTGTATGAGAGATGAAGAGATGCCACTTTGTTTGGATCCATTCGAAATAATCATGTTAATTAAACATACTTCAAAATAAATTGTATTTAGAGACAAAATCTGCGAGTTCTGTAATACTTGCATATATTGTGGTTCAGCCTACACACGCATGCACGCACGCACGCACGCACGCACGCACGCACGCACGCTCACACACACACACATATATAAAGGGTGAACCACAATATATACAAGTATTACAGAACTCAGAGGAACGGTTAGCTGTAATTATTAAAAGATACAACTAATCAACAGACATTAGCTATACTCTAAGCACAATTTGGAGTAATGAATTACTGAAATGTGAACAACAACTGAAATGTGAACATGACTCTCAATCCGCTTGACCCGCCTTCTCCTACTGACCCGCCTTCTCCTACTGACCCGCCTTCTCCTACTGACCCGCCTTCTCCTACTGACCCGCCTTCTCCTACTGACCCACCTTCTCCTACTGACCCGCCTTCTCCTACTGACCCGCCTTCTCCTACTGACCTGCCTGTCCCACCAGATGTGCATTCAGCAGACTTACCAATGTTTCTGCCCAGGAACTGCTGTCAACGAACCAGTTGCTGCAGTCACCTACAAAATATTGCATTATTTTATTTAAACAATACCTTAGCAAGACACCTAGATTATTCTAATTATTCTTAGATACATTCAACTGCATTATTTTAAACATAAATTTATTTAGTTATCAATTTGACACATTCTCTTGGCAATTCTTCCTGGTCTTCGTATATGATGAACAGCTGAGATCGTAAATATCTTCACCAGGCTTCTGTAAAATGATGTTGCCATTATACTTTCTAGGTATAAAACATACCGTATAGCCATGGTTTTATACATACTATTTTGCCTTCAAAAGTAGACATTCTGGGTGCAGGTAAATTAAACTCCCTTTCCTGTTCCCGTCCTGCTGCCCGTGCCCACATCTTCCCATGCCACCCGTTCCTTCACTCACCCGTTCCTTTCTCCCGTGTTCCCTCCCTCCCTCCCTGCGTTCCCCAGCCACAGCTATGTCAGTATAGTGCCGTTTTTATTCGTTAAGCCGGGCCACCATGCCTTTTGCTGTGATCTGCCACATTGCAACACCCGAAGCACACCTTTCCATGCAACACCCGAAGCACACCTTTCCATTATTTCCAATATCTAGGTGACATAAATTCAGTATACGTAACTCTTTCTATGCATCCAACAGGTGCTGTCAATAATGGAATTAAATAAATAATTAAATAATTGTGAACCAGACTCTGGGTAAATTACGTTATATAAATTCCAATTACACGCCAATTACAAATACCAATTCCATTTCCACCTCACAAATAACAATTCCAATTATTAAAATTTCCATATCGAAATAGAAGTATGTGAATAGAGCAATTATATACTTAACGCCCGAAAATAACAGGTTCTAGAGCAGCTTTATTTAAAAATTTAATTGTTATTAATTTCTGCATATTATGGTACATAATGGCAAACAAATATGGTATATACACAATATATTATATGTTTATTGATTATTTGTAGCAAATAATTGGAGTTAAAAAGTTACATGATGTAATAAAAAAGTAATTCAAAAGTAATTCAAAATTCCAGTTACATTTTCATCAATAGCGGGGTGAATAAAAAAATTAGATCAGTGAGACGACCCGACCAGTATAACATACACATGCACCCACGCATGTTCACTCGCACGCATGCACACATGCACATACAATGATACATACTCATGGTCGATTATACCAAGATGGAATGAATCCATTTCATTGTAAATTATGGAAGAAAAGACATGTTATGTCACTTTTCTGGGAAGTTGCAGTAAAATGGCAGCGGAAAAGCTAATCACTAAGAAAATAGTATGATGATATTAATGTATACGGGAAGACAGTGTTAGTTGAGCCATTTTTTATTTTATATGATATCTAGGGCACAATCATATTCATAAGTCAAAATTGTTTTTATTCACATAAACTATGATTATTAGTAGATAATTTTATACCAAGATAATATATCTAGTATGCACAGATAACTATATGAAGATAATTCAAATAGGGTTGGTAAGTTGGCTCAACTAACACTTGGTGTGGCACAGTGTAGCATAAATTGGGTAAATGTTTATTTATTTAATTTACTTTGACCCTATATTAACATTTCATATCAACTCAGCCAACACATCCACCCAATTGTTACACCATGTTTCTGGCAAATCTACACACTTGTTTAATAAGTCAACACATTTAATTATTATTGACTAATTAATATTAATATTGTCCAATCGCAACCAGTGTAACTAACTGCAAAATGTTGCCTTGTAGCTATCCGATGTACCAATTTGCTCTGACAAATTAATTGCTTGATGTATTTTGGGGTACAGGGCACTTGTCTTCGTTCTTTAACTGAACAATTAACCCTCCCTTGACCTTGGGTGGTTAAACTAGCCCTCTTTCGACACTAAAAGTTTTTAATTAATTTCTCATTAATGTGCAAAGTGATGTAAATAATCTTCTTCCCAGTGCTTAGTTAAACCATTCATTAAGTGCATGGTCAATAACGTCTGATCACATGCATTGATAGTTTACACTCAAGCAGACATTGATCACAATCACCAAATGTTTCGAAAAACATAAAAAACATACTTTTAACTCATATTTTTTATTGTTGTTAATTTATTGTACATCAATCATGTTCTAATAACATGTTCCATCACTTGGTGGTACCATGTAACTGTTGCTGCTGCAGTTTCTAGGGAAACGTGTGGCTCAACTAACCTAGTGGTTCAACTGACACTGCCTTCCCCTAGCTAATAAGATAAAAAAATAACACAAAACCAGTATTACAACATTTTCCCCAAAATAAAACATAATTTACCTGGTACGTAAAAGTAAGCTTGCAAAAAGCTTATACGTTGGCCAACTGTGACTCCTTTTTCATCTATTTTGATGAATAAACAACAATGGCTAATTGAATGTCCATAATATGTTCGTAGTGTCGGCACATGACACTCTTTATGAACAGAAAGTTGAATAAACACTATTTTATAATATGAAGGGCTAAAACATCTATCAATCGCCTACCCTGTAACTTGAATCTCTGCCTGTCTCAAAAAGTCACACCCTGGGTTCAGGCGATGGTGCTCAGTCACTGGGTCGCCCTGACTTATCTGCCATATGCGCAGTATTCCGCCGCAGGAGAAACAGCAAATTCCGTTACCTGGTGGCAACCAAAACAATCAGTTCATATGTATTACAAAATTTACAATTTACTTCATACAACACTTATAATATTTTGATTTATGATACATATGCACAGTCGAAACAAAATACAATTACAGTTGTTATTACAGAAATGTAATTTTTACTAAATTGTCTCCACTAGTGGCAAATCTGTCAGCAGAGTCAATAGTTTTAATTGAACTGAGTGAAACAGTTCACCAGTTGATGTGGAGATTTTTGCATGGCCACGTATCCAACGTTGCCAGTCTAGCACCCAGATTCATGCCTTGGCCTCAGTCCCATAGCTGTCAACTCTTACAGTTTACCTCGTAACTTTGTCAGAAATATTGTGGACTTGTGGTCTTACAGGTGTAGGGGAAATTTCTTATGGTTGTGTGGGTATTGAACACATTCTGTAGTATATGGGGATACTGCCCGCATTCGTCAAATGGTATACAAACAACAGAATAAACAGATCATGTTATGTTCAAAACAAGTCCGAAGAACAACTCCCGCAAATAGTTTCCTGTGTGCAGTCAGCTGCACCAAACTCTCAGGAGAGCCAATCAATGTATCTGAGTTTGCATGACAAGCGAGCTCATTTTGAGTATGTGCTGCAAACCAGCAGACATAGATAATCTTACGAATTTGTGTTACCAGTGTTAATGGTGTGCACTGGTCACACGTGACATGGTTAGCACCTATGATATCTTAGCAGGCTTTCATTTGCTGTAAACAGTATCTTACTGTAATCGAGCTAGCGTATGTGGGTTTGTTATCCCACTCCTCCTAGACGCTTTGTGTCTCAGGTGCCAAACTTTCAGTGGTATCCAACCATTCACAGACTTACCCTTCGTAGATTGTTCACAACGCTATGCATGTGCTCTGCGATTTTATGTAATACACCCCCCTGATGTGATTGTGTATATAGTACCCTCTGTCACATTATATGGAACTGATTAATTTAGTGGACGGTTTACGTAACCTGGAACACTCATAGAAAATATGCCTATAAAGCATAGCAAACAATTGTACATAATAACTACGAACCTTCTACGAACTACCAAGTTAGCCCGTCTAAAGGGTGGATATTTCTTCTAGTAATGCTGATGCGCATTTATCATGCTAATGAATAAAACAGGACATCAATCGCAATAGCAGTGCAAATCAGTTTTTGTTTCCCCATTACCTGAAAAGAAGAATCCAGCATGTGCAAGTGTCTCTTTGGTGACCCGACTGTTGCTTGGCCAAGTGTTGAAGGTGGCCAGTCGCACCTCATCCACCACCATGTTTGCATGTTTGACTCGAGTGCAAATGCATAGACGGCCTTGGGAAGGCTCATGCTATAACAGGCAAGTAAACATGTCTCAATGTATGTCCATTCCTATCGTCTAGATTTCATTAATGTTTGGTAATTGTGGGTGCAAGTTGCAGAATATTTCCTTTACACAATATAACTTCTAAATCTGTTTTTCGTCTGATTTCGTGACTATTGCATCAGTGATTAAAGGCTGAGTCCAGGGCTGGGTCCAATTACACAAAATTATATCAATTACAATTCCAATTACATAAAAAAAAATTCAATTACAATTACAGTCATAATTTTCCAAATCAATTACAATTACAATTACACTGTTTCAATTTCAATTACAATCACATTATGCGGAACCAAATATATTCACCATTTGTTAATTATGTATTTTTGCGTGTTTTGCTGAATTTCAATATTTTGTACACAATTGATAAACAAATATAAATGTAATGTTTGTACATTTTGTTGAATTGTGACTTTGAATTATACTAAATAAAAAGATAGCCTTTAAAACATAGTTTTATTATATAAAAATACAATGCAATATCCAGACATAATCCTACAGGACATATTCCAATGCAGACATTTATCCGTGCGCATTTCTTAAATTTTTCTTTGGAAAATACTAATAATAGGGTTTGATGTGTTTACTTTGAGGTTGTAGCTCCTGCTCTAAGGTGACATTCTTAATTGGTCTGCCCTTTGCTTTGTGTGAGTTGGGAATGGGAAGAGAGGCCATATAAATGGTCCTTGCCACCTGACCTGTCTCCAATCCACCACAACACAAGGGGTGTAATTGGCTTGCTAACTCTGCAACATTTCACTGAGCTGATATTTTCTGAAGCAATATCAGGCTACATGTTGTTTGAATACCAGCTTAGCCTTTGTCTGACAATGTCTGTGCATTGTTTATTGCTTCCTGGCTGTTACCAACTTACTGAAAAGGCTAATTGCTAAGGCTACCCACCACTAGCACCACTGACCCACCAGACAGTGAATACTGTTACTTAAATATAAATATATAAGCAGGTGTTATTATTAGTCTTGATTTTCAACTCATGTGAGACTTAAATAATATTTTTATTGACAATTCGTTCAGGTAGTTTGTGATATGAAACGTACTGTAATTGATTGTAACGGAAATAAAATTTCAATTATACAAAATATAACAATTACAATTACAGCAACATTTTGAAACCATAATCAATTACAATTACAATTACACAATTTTGCTGTAATCAATTACAATTACATAACTGGACCCAGTCCTGGCTGAGTCATTAAACTGCAGTTGGTGTAAACAAATAATGATTACCTATTGCAAGAAACTGGGTCGCTGAACAAAAAAGAATAAGGCCATTCCATGTTAGTTCATTCATTGACTCACTCTGCCTATGTGGTTGATGGTCAATGTTACTCAAGAATGGCAGATCTAATCAATCAACACAGAAAGTGGCACTAAGGTCCATAGATAATATTAAGCAGACTGATTGAACAAAACAGATCAACATATATGTAATTCAAACAAACAAAACATCTGAATAGGCAACAAAACATGAATAGAATGAATAGAATCAACTGATGCATCTACACAGTTGTATTGTTGCTACAATGTTTCAATCCATATTGGATCTATGTGAACCCCAACGAGTAAACATAGTTTTGAATGTTATCCGTTGTTCTCAATCAAGTTTGTCATATGTTTTCTCTGTTACGTGTATTAAGTTATTTTCTGGAAATTAACTCATTTTTTATTGCAAATGCTTCAATGCAAGAAATACATGGTGTTTTAATACTGACAGTAGCATAATATAATTTAGTTTTCATATTCCTTAATATAACTACCTTTCAGAGTTATGGGTGATATAGAAAGTAACATATTCAGACTGCCATAAAAAATTATGTGGGCAAAACCAGCAGAACACAGGGGACTTGGTGCAAAGAGAATACAAACATGAGAGCCTCCTCACAGTTATAAGGAGCACCAAAGGGATCGAGGAACAAGCCAGAAAATTACAGACCAGTGAGTTTAACATCAGTTGTATGTAAGTTACTCAAAACATTAATTAGAGACCACATGGTGGAATTCCTTGTAAAACATAAATTAATAAATACATCTCAACATGGGTTCCTAAAAGCAAGGTCATGTCTAACTAATCTCTTATGCTTTTTGAAGAAATTACAAAGTGGGTAGATGACGGGTCACCAGTGGATGTTGTCTACTTAGATTTTCAGAAAACTTTCGATAAAGTGCCATATCAAAGATTGTTATTTAAACTAAAAGCCCATGGCATAGGTAACGATATAATCAACTGGATAGAAAAGTGGCTTACACACAGAAAACAGAGAGTAATAGTAGATGGTGAGATTTCAAACTGGAAATCTGTTTTGAGTGGGGTACCACAGGGATCAGTATTAGGCCAGATACTGTTTTTAATATATATAAATGATTTGGAAGATGACATATCTAGCAAAGTACTCAAATTTGCAGATGACACAAAAGTATGATACAGATAAAAAAAATTTAAAAGATGATCTAGATAAATTAGTTAAGTGATCAGAAAAATTGTAAATGTTATTAAATTTTGGGAAGTGTAAATGTATACACATAGGACATGGAAACAGGGACGAAGAATATAAAATGGGGGATGCTGTACTAGGTACCACACAAGAAAAGGACTTAGGAGTAAAATTTTTTGCTGACATAAAAGTTTCAGAGCAATGTGGGATTGCTGCTTTGAAAAAAAATAAAATTCTAGGGCTAATTAGGAGAACTATCACGTATAAGGAGAAACAGCTAATTGTGCCCCTGTACAAAGCAATAGTTAGACCACATTTGGAATATTGCATTCAAGCATGGAGGCCATATCGTAAAAAGGACATAGACAAGCTAGAAAGAATACAACGAAGAGCAACTAAAATGATTCCAGAATTGAGAGACCTTAGTTACGAAAGTCGCTTATTACAATGTGGTTTGACAACACTAGAGACCAGGAGACTAAGAGGAGACCAAATAGTAGTGTTTAAAATAGTGAATGGTTATAAGGATGTTGACAGGAATATGTTCTTAAAACTTAAAAAAGGCAGTAGAACCAGAAGACACAAAGCAGCATTAGTTAAGGAACAGTGTAGGTTGGACATGAGAAAGTACTCTTTCTCACAGAGGGTGATAAATAAATGGAACAAACTGCCAAATGATTGTGTTAATGCTAGTAGTGTGAATATGTTTAAAAATAGAATTGACAGATATTTTATAAGGGCGAGCTACACATAGATTAGAAAATTGTTGGACTCTCGATAAGTCAATGGCTTCCTTGTCCACTTGCCATCTGGGACTTGTTAAATCTTGTTAAATAAACAATGACCAAAGATGCAACAGTGTTGGCCAGAGAAGTTAACTTCTGGTGCAGAAAGATAAGCGAGGTGATAAAAATTTGGGAGAGACATCCAACAATCAACAGGGGCGGGGGTTATAACCATCCCGCAATATTACAGGAACTGCTGTCATGTGACAACCACCAATATGGTCACATGATGCGAGTTCAGGCTGATGCTGACGAAGTAACTGAATGTGTTTTGAAAGCTACGTCAAGCTAGTACTCGAGACCCTGAAAGGTAGTTGTATTTCCTTCGATACTGAATGTCTACTTGTTTTACTGGAACACATTAACCATCACTACAACTCCCTCTGTGTTGAATGTTTTTGCAGTTTCTGATGCAGTCAGCCAGTACTTGGCTGCATCAACAGGGTTGCATCAAGCAATGGCAATGTTACACTTCTGTGTATCAAGTCATCGCTTTCATGATAAGAAAAGAATTTGCAGTGCAATAATAATTATCTTAGTGCTTAGTGTCATAATAATTTTAACTTGAGAAAAGACAGCCCTATTATGTGAAAACAGTGTAGGCGCCCACAATCACACCTGTTATTTTGACCAGTTTTCAGTTGCCTGGAACTTGATAAGTTTACAAGCTATATATCTGACAGATGAACACAGTTGTATTTACCTAAAAAAGGACTATGCACAGTGCAAATATAGTGATCATAAAATGTGTCCCACATTCTAATTTTGGAAGGTAAAATTGGTAAAACATTTACGCCTGTATTATGCTGAAAGCATAGTTAATAAACCCCTACTGAACCAAACGATTATTGCCAGAATCCCTGACAACAGATGGTGGCAATTTGAACATTGTACAATAACACAACAATGAAATACAGGAAATGTTTTGTATTGTTTTTTTATTGTTTTTTTTCCATTATGTATTGTTTTTTTAATTTTCATGCACCCAGTATATACCTTTT
Source organism: Lamellibrachia satsuma (assembly GCA_033239005.1). NCBI lineage: Eukaryota > Metazoa > Annelida > Polychaeta > Sabellida > Siboglinidae > Lamellibrachia > Lamellibrachia satsuma. Next base: position 1,853,659 of record BSQZ01000065.1, read on the forward strand.
GCCCTTCTCCCTATGATTCTTGAATTTTGTATCTAGATAATCTGTAATATATTCAGCATATTTTAGAATCAGATATGTAGTTTGTAAATTTATCATGTTAGAGGCACCTGACAACAGGTACAAACAACGGGTGCTACTTTGGATGCTTAATCCTGTTTACAGTACAGGGTTATAAAATACAAGACTGACACAATTTGCATGAATGCTGTAAATGCTTAGTTTCAACATAAGTATTCAAGTGTAGCCACTTAGTAATTGGTTATTTAAGTAATTTCTTTGAAATCTGAAAATTGGTTGAGTTCACACAGAATGATCCATGTTTTATACAATGATGTTAATGGTCTCAGCAAATTGTTAAATTACATCATAGTTGTTTAGTTCTGATTAAGGTTGTGTTAATTACTGGAGATCAATAAAATAATTAAACAATACAAATGTACATGTTTATTACAGTCATAACATGGAAGACAACAATTTATAATAATAAATTATGATAATCTAAAACATGACTGTAATTAGACCCATACGCCAACATCATTATATCAAATTAGTCATACTCCATGTAAATGAGCAAATGCTATAAAATAAGAGGTATTTAAACATGAAGAAAAATGCAACAAAATCACAGATGTGATTGCAAAATATTAATTTCATTCAGTTCAAATTTGCAATGAAAACATCTCAGGAACAATTGGTTTCAATTTTATTTCTAACGTGCACTAAATGACGCTGGATGATTTGACATGATAGGTTAGAGTAAATATAGAGTATAAAACAACTGCACCAGTGGTCTTGCACTTACAGCTTGATAAACGTGAACACAAACAGATGTCTTTTCCTTAAATGATGTTCAAATATATATGTTTAAATGAATAAAGTGTTCTGCTGATTGTTACATTACTTACCTGTGTCTGTTCCTCTGTCAGTTCCTCACCAAGAGCCACATTCCCTGCAGCCCGGGGATTACGCAAGAAGGAGCAAGTGGGGAAAAGGCGACGGTGCTTCCTCGTGGGATCCTCAGATGACTCCCAGTTGCGTAGGATGCCATAGCAGAAGGCACACTTGACACGATCAGCCCGATAGAGGTAGAACAGACCAGCTTGGGCAAGAGCTTCAGGCTCAATGTTGGTGTCCCTTGGCCAGTTGGAGTAAGTGTCCACACGACATCTTTCATATCTCATTTCATCCAACAGAGAGGGGTCGTTATTGTTTATCCTCTCCATCATGCGTCTGGGACTGTTGTTATTTGCCAATAGAGAATCTCTAAGTGACAGACTGTCGATTTCCAGCATGTCTACAGAACTGTCACCAGTGCCATGACCAGATATAGGACCAAGCACTGTTAAACTTGTAAATGGTGGTACTGGTGGGAGACTTCTGTAATGCATAGACCTATTATTTCCTCCAATGAAAGATGCCACCTGACTGTTGTGATTTTGTCTTCTGTTATGCCCATGTCTGTGATGCCGATTATAACGTTGAGGTCCACGTGATGATGCCACATTGTTGGTCTCTCTTGAGATGGATTGCACTGCCATTGTGCTACCCAGCGATGCAGTTTGTGAATTAACTTCATTGGTTGACACCTGCTCTGGTGCTCCACTGGCGGACAAGGCTTGTGCTGTGTCTTCCACCATTGGTGCAGACTGTTGTGAAACAGCAAGAGGACACTCCGGAGAGAGTTGTCTGTGGGCATCCATAGGATAGACGCCAGCCTCCAGGAGGTTCAGACACAGTCCACAACTGTGACACGTCACAGTATCACCTTCAGCAGTGTAATAAAACCCTGCCTTCGATACCATAGATGGAGACAACGATGCAGACTCAGGCAAATTGGAGAAAGTTGCCAGTCGCATCACATGACTTCTCATCTGAGGATCAGGGTTGACAAAATCACCACCAGGCATTTTGATCAGTTAGACTTCAACTGTCAACCAACCTTTCTTCCACCAAATTGGTACCTTGACACTCCACTGTTGGGTTCAACTATCTGACAAGTTATGTCCGATTTTTTTTTCCACAGAACTAAATGTTGGGATCTGCAAAAAAATAATGTTGCAATAATTTTAATACAATTAAAAATGCTGGCTATGAACAGTCAAAGCTGCACAGCAGAGTTATTAGTCATATAAAATGTCATCTGTACTGTAGAAAGGAATACAACCCAGTGGCATATCTAGGATCTCGAAAAGTGGGAGTCTAAAGGGGGTAAGATTAGTCACCCGTGTTACCATGTCGTTAAAATGTTGTGGCGCAATGGAACAATACGAGAAAAATTTTTTTATTTAAGCCAAAGTGGGTAGTAACTAATGCAATGAAATGACAAAAAGTTAACCCTAGTCATATCATAATTGGCAATGATTTATTAATAATAATTATCATATATCTGAATTAATTTTGATGTCATAATAATATGAATTTGAACTAATTACTCACAAACAGATTGTATGCAGACTAGAATATAGAATGCAAACCACAAAGACTAAATGTATACAGCGGCAACACAATACATAGTATTAGCGAGCTCTTGCCTACAGTATAGTTTCGATAGTATATGTACAATTAATCCATCTTATAATATACTGTAGGTTATATTATATAATGGTGCATGCCATAATTTATAACATAGGCCATCGTAAAATACATCATTAGTATTCTCATTACATAATAAACATAACCTGGAAATATAGTAGATCTAGCTACACAGCAACATGAATCATATTTTAAATATAACATTTTGTCAAATGACAACTTTTTAATGGGAAACAAACGTCATGGTTTTCGGCCTACACACATATTAGAGTTACTAAAACAAAACAATTTCTTTCACCTCAAAGAAAGTCAGAAATTTAATAACATAAAGATTGATCACGACAAAACCAAACAGAGGAGAGAAGACTCTAAAAAAACTTAATGAAGAAACAAAAACAAAAAGGCAGGAAGCAACAGACAAGTCGGGAAACTACCTGGTGTGAGGGCCACCTTGGGACCGGAAAATAAAGATCAGAAAAAGCCATTAATTAACCAAGCACCCAGAACAGGTAAAGCAACCAACAACAAACAATATCCTGAACTAAAATAAATAAGTGGTATTATGCGTTTTTATGCAAATGCTGACCAACTTTGGAATAAACAGAATGAATCTGAACAGAGAATCAGAGATTTAAAACCAAACATAATAGTTGGTCTGATTGTGTAATTGCTAGCAGCGTGAATGTTTAAAAACAAGATTGATACATATCTCAGGAGGGCGAATTACACAGATTAAAAATGTTGGATTCTCGATAAGCCAATGGCTTCCTTGTCCACTTGCCATCTGGGCCGTTGCCTTGGATGGCAATCTTCTTAAATCTTGATTAATGAGGTAAAACCTAAAAACCCCAAATGTCTAGTTACCACCCAAGAGTTCTCGCTAGAAGGATATAAAATATTCTCCTAGAATACTTAAAACCAAGAAGGGAGAGGAATTATAATACATGTCGAAAACTCCTTACCAAGGGATGTCTATTTGTAGATTTAAAACTTATCAATAAAAGAAAGCTCTTGTTTGGATGTATATACAGAAGTGATGCTGGGTCAGATGATAATAATAAAGAACTTATAAATATGATTAAAGCAACATCACAGTTAAAATATTCACACATTATAACTGCAGGAGATTTCAACCTCCCAGACGTAAACTGGAAAAATTTTATAACTAAATCTAACAACCCTAACAACCAAATGTTTGTATTTGTAGAATGTATAAGAGATACATTTATGTCTCAACATTTGTCAGACCCAGTCAGAGGCCGAGGTTCAAATAATCCAAATGTTTTAGATTTAATTATATTAAATGACAATGAGATCATAGGAGATGTTGAATACCACAGCCCCTTAGGAAGAAGCAACCATTCAAACATTTGAAATTTTTTGTACAATCAGACTAAATAATTACACTAAAAGGTAAAAGGAAATTTTACAAAAAGGCAGCTATTGACAGTATGAGGACTGAGTTTTCGCATAATAATTAGGGATGGTTAAGGTTGCATTAAGTTCTGCTAATGGTTAGTTAGACTTCTGGCACAATATGGCCACTGTAGTACCGGTACTTAAGGAATTTGCACGAATTTAGAAGCAGACATTTAATTTAATTTTCGCCCATGTCTTGTGGCTGTAACTTCATCATAAAGTAACTCAATACAACCTTGTGTATGTGGATTGTGACTGCTACTACAAGAGTTAACCACTCTTCATCACATCTACAAATGTCTTCAACTAATGTATACAAGTCAACATTCTTCTCCGCCGAGACATCTTAGTGTTAACCTGACACTTGACATAGCTTCTAGCGCCACCGCTATTTGTCGCCATTTACAAGTTATCTGGGCCTGAACAATGTGTGGGTGAGTTCACATTCGTTGTATTATTGTTCAACGAGGCCACACGTGACGTCTTCTTGATTGCTATCGTCATACCTGACTGCATACTTGTGATGTCGTCATGTCTGCTAGCATCTCGTTAGATTGATCGGTGTGATGTCTTCCCGTTCACCTTTATTCCGTGTGACTGATTCGTGTGACATTGACCTGTACCCTGTCAATTTGTTCGACTGATCCATGTGACGCCACCAGCCCATGCGATTGATTCATGTGCTGCCTCCACATCACACTACTATACTGCTTCGTGTGATGCCAACACTTCCGCTGACATCACATGCGACTGCTCCATGTGACGCCCTTTCGTTTGTCACCCCTTTCATCGCTGTCTCATTTGGTGGGCAAGCCGACCCAATATGACAGAGAGGTTGTGTCCACATATGGAGGTACTGTAGTGGAACACATCCCGGTACATCCTTACCATGATAATTATATCAGTGTATTCTGCTGTGAATTCACGGAATTTAGTCTTCATTGATCTGTCAAATCATGATGCAAACTACGCCGTGATACAGGCTCTGCACTGCCAAGTGGGTGATTTTATTAAACAGGATTCCAACTGGATTCTCAGTTACTATCCACGTTTCTATGTTATGTTTAACTTATACAGAAAGACTAAATTCAGTAAAGCTACCCTCATTAGTTTATATACAGATATGATTGAAATTTTTACAATTATGCACAATTTATATGACATTGAATCCTCATCTAAACTTTTTAAATGGTATGAACCATCTTAGAAGTAGGGAATAGAATCAATAGAGGTCATATGCTAAAACTGTTTACTCAAAGATCAAATATATGAACAAATACTTTCCTTCTCAAAGTGACTGAGCCCTAGAATTCCTTCCCTTAATCAGTCATACAGGCAAAATTCATAAATTCATTTAAAAACCGCCTTAATCACCTTTAAAAATTGGAACCGGAACTCTTAGTAGATGATGATAAAGATTTGATCAATGAGGAGTCACAAAAATCCTGCGATCACAACCATTTTAAGGTATCTTAACGCTAAGGTATTATTTGTGTAGTAGAAGTCTATCAAAGCACAGGCAGTGTCATCCATCCAACACTTAGGAGTCAAGAAACAGAAGAAATGTGCTCCAAATAATTATTTATGAGTACATTTATTGGTCACATAGAAATGATTTGATAAATAGCCGCCATACTGTGAGCGTGATGTTGCCTTTGGGTCACATGGTCAAACACGATTTCGTGAAGAATTACGCCACAGAATGAGGCCAAATAAAACACCCATTAGTAAAGTAGTAGTTTATAGGGGGATGGTTAATGATGTAACTCTATGGCCAGCAGATGGCAATTCTTAGCATGACTTTATGTTGATCCACGAGAATCCTGTTTGGTAATCTCGCTCACACAAAATCCAGTTATATACAAATTTTTACAAGCATATGCGTTCTGACAAAAAGGTAATAATTTCACACTTTTACATGGTTATTGTCAGGTAACTTTAGTGATATACATATAAGAATGCATAGACATTTATTGCTCTGTTTATGGCATTTTTGTAAGGTTTCACGTTTCATGAAAATGCGTACGTTTCTTCCGAGCGTGCTCTTCACCTATACAACAGCAACAGCCAGATAGAAAAATTGTATGGCGATTGATTTTGCCTAAGGCTAAGTGCCATCTAGCTCAAAGTGCTATGAATTGTTGACATTAGTTATAGTTATAACTTATACTATATATAGTTATTTATAGTCGCACGTACAGGTTCTGAATCGTAAACTTATTTTACTCTTTTCGCCAACAATAATAATAATAATAATAATAATACTCACACGCGGTCTGTTTCGACATGACTTGGAATGCGAGTCAATGTAACTACAACAAAGTACATGCATGTGATCACTGTTATGCAGGTGCATAGAATGCATGGTTATATTGTGGTTATACATAAATGAACCCCCGGTTTAAAATTTCCCCAATAATTATTTGTCAACACAGTCAGGCGCCCTCTTGTAATTACTACAGGAGGTAGTTGTAACGGACGCCAAATATATAATAATAACTTTATTATCTTCGTTTTCGAGCGTTTTACTATAATATTTGTGTACTGCATGTGGATGTAATACATATTTGATGTGTTGGATTCCTCGGTGACTGTGTTGATTTGTTATGTTATTGATATGCATAAATCTTCTTAGCCACTGTCAAAACATGTCCCAGCATTCCACATGCGTAGATATGTAATATGTTGGGCCTACATGTAGGATTATATGTTCCACATGCAATATAAAAACGATACATATGCAAACTCCTGATTAACGAAAGAATACATATGTATGTACATAAATATGGAGGAAGAAACGTGTACATATGCATTGCATCATAATTCATAACAACTAGGGCAAACCAGCAAGAATGCATATGAATACTTTATCTTTGGCGTCCCGTAAAACTACCTCCCGTGTTAATCGCGAGAGGGCGTATGGAATTTAGTATTGGAATTCTAAAAACAACCGTAAACATTTATCATGACCTGTGTCTGGTTGGGTGTCTGTGTGGTAAGCTGTTGGTTTGCTAATGGTGCATTCTGGAGCAAAAAGAACAAAGAGATCAGCATACTTTGTATGTTATTTCAATAAATGTGACCAGTTGTTCACCTTCATGTTGTTGTGCGGAGCTGTGAAAATAATACTGTTGTTTCAGTTAAACACTTTTAAACTTCTAAATAGTTTTCACAGTAAGGAACTCTAGAATGTGTTCGTTACTACACATTGTAATTCATAGTATACATATATAGTAATATAAATATGATGCAATATTTCTGACATTAAGAATAAATGTACATGTATGCTTTAATAATAATATAATAATAATGTTTTATTTCAGGCAAGAGCCCATAATATTATAAATACATACAGGTTAAAAAAAACATACATATACACACATGATGAACAATATGTAGGCTGTGGGTGGTTAGCTTATGCCTAAATTAAGAATAGACCACTGTAAGGCAAATTTGAAGATAAAATTGCGTTTATTACAGTTTAACTACTAAAATTATACAAAACCAAGTCTCTCAGTCCTTGCACAATTTGCACTACTGATCTAACTTCGGTACCTCATCAAAGTATAAAATGTCAACCGAAAGTTCAAAATACAATCAAAAGCAAGAGCATTAAGAACAACAATAAAAGGTGAAAGAACTATACACAATAACAAAGACGACCCAAAAGACGACTTAAAAGAAGTCTTAAAAGACGACTTAAAGAATGTCTTAAAAGACGACTGGCCACAACCAGGAGTGAGCCAGGACTTGCGTTCGCCTGTACAAATACAAACCAAACCAGTAAGCTATTTGCATATCATAGTGTCCAGTGTAAGATGACACATCAACATCTGTTAAATACCATAGTTCCAACACATTGGTGTTGTTCACAATATTGTCTGTAAAATACCTGTTATCTTATTCAGTACTAATATATAATCATACTTGTAGGTATTAATGTAATACTAGTACTCTACATGTAAAACAGCCTTAATATAATAAATTCAACAGTCAACCATGTTGTCAATTTCACATGTGCATACCCTGACTAGCCTAGCTGTCATTCCACTGTTGTTTACAAGCAAGTCTTGGACACTGCTCAACTTACATGTCTCTAGGGAATACTCAAGATCAGCCCTCTCCCAGCCACCTCCTAGAGCAATTAATCAATGTAACTTCAAAGGGAGAGAGGGCACCAGACTGATCCTGGCTTAACTGTAGGGACAGTTACATAATACCTATATACATGCACAAGTTATGCTTGCACCATGTCTATCACATCTTATAACATATTAACTATAACAGTAGCACCACTAAACAGGATCAAAACTTAACTTTCTAAAGGGATCTGTACATTTACAAGCTACTGACTGGAAGTGGTAAAAATCTCATTAAGCCCTGTTGGGCATTCTTCCCTAAGGTCCAATGACCACTTATTCCTGATCTTCCACATATTAGTAATCAAAGTCACCACTAAGTAATTATAACTGATAAAGTAAATGCCTTGACATAAACAGATGGACAATTCCCTATCATACAGTATGATACAATTATAAATTGAAAACATTGCTTAATAAGGTAGAAAACATCATTTAGGGACTTACCAAAACATAGTTGTCATTAACTGTAGAATCACGCCTGGCCCACTGGGGCAGGGCCCCTTCCACTGACCACACGTGACCCCTGTCTCTAGGGTGAAAATTTATGTTTAAACAACTGAATTATTAGTAATAAGACCAACTACCTACACTGTAAATACAACTAATTACAGGACAAATAAACATAGCAATAATAGTTCACTAACTATATTCTCTAAATTACATTACATTACCCTGGGTGCTGCCATCATGTGGTGGGTAACTAAACTACTCGAACCGACAAGTGACTATGTCACATCCACCCCACTTTTGCTAACATTGCCTTAATGTTAACTAAACACAAGTCATGTTAATTCTAGTGTCCATTCAAAGCCGAACGTGGCTCTCTAAAACGGTTCGAATGCCATCCTGCCGTTGTTCGTGACGATCGCCGCACTGTTGTAATGTCCTCATGTGATCTTTCTGCCTCAGAGGTGTCTGTCGTTACGTCACAGCCATCGTTGATCGGACTGTCGCCGCTGTCATCACTGCTGCTCACGCGTTCCAGTGGTTGTGGAAGTGAACTTCGTATTATGCATCTCCACTGCAGTCGCTCGTCGTCGGATAATTCTTCATGACGGTCAGGGTCTATTGTCTTCTCATCAGGAAGACAGGGCAGCTTCCGCCTCGTTGTTGTTTCTGGTTGGGGACACAATCGAAGATCCACCCGATTCACAGTTCGTAATTCTCCAAACCCGTCAGCTGGTTCGATCACGTACACGTCGTTCTTTCCCTTTCTCGCAACAACTTTGTATACTTTTCCTTCCCAAACATCTTGGATTTTGTTACGACCTCGAATGTCACGTTTTCTACGGTACACTCGTTGTCCAAACGACAAGGGAAGATCACGTGCCTTGCGGTCGTAGTGTTTCTTACGACTATCAGCTTCGTGTACCAGCTGTCTTCGTGCAAGTTGATAGGCTTCTTGCAATCGTTGTTGGTGACTGGAAACCCAGTCACTTGGCTCCACCTCCTGTTCTCCTGTACCCAGCAGTAGGTCGATTGGTTGTCTAGAATCTCTGCCAAACATCAGGTAGAATGGTGCGTATCCCGTGCTGGAATGTGGAGTCAGATTGTAGGCGTTGACCACTTCATGTACATGCTCAGCCCACCTTCTCTTCTTCTTCTCCGATAATGTTCTCAGTAGATCATGCAGTGTCCGGTTAAACCGCTCGCATTGGCCATTTCCAGCTGGGTGGTAGGGAGTAGTATGAGAACGCTGAATTCCATATAGTTTGCAAAGTTCACTTATTAGCACTGAATCAAAGTTGCGCCCATTGTCGCTGTGTATCCTCTGCGGAATACCGTAAGGTTCAAACCATTGTGTAACCAGTGCCTTGGCTACAGTCTCTGCTTTCTGGTTTCGGGTTACTACTGCAACTGTGAACTTTGTAAAGACATCGGTGATTATGAGTACATTTTCCCGACCATCTGACGAGGGCTCTAATACTGTGTAATCGATGGCGACCACCTCTAGGGGTCGTGTAGCAATGAGCCTTCCCAGTGGTGTTCTCATCTTCTTTGCGGGAAATTTACCAAGCGTACAACGCTCACACAGATTAATCCATGTTTGTACATCTTTGTGTAACGTCGGCCAGTAGCAGCGTGCTCTCACCAGTTTCTCTGTTCTCTCCACTCCTTGGTGACCTTGTTTGTTGTGCAAACTTTCTAGTACGTTATCTTGCAAACATCTTGGCAACAACAATTGATCAATTTCGCCAACTTTAGAGTCTAGCACGCGCCGGTAGAGAACTCCATTTGTTTCCACAATGTGATCCCATTGGCGTACCAACTGGATCACATTTGCTGTCTCAGATGATTTCTCGTCCACTGTCGGGCGTCTTCCTATCTTCCGGTAATAGATGAGTCTACCAATGGTGGAATCAGCAGCCTGTAATTCTCCCATTGCCTCTTTCGGCAGTCCTGGCAATGTTGTTGTCGCCTGTTCTGCGGGATCTGTATTTACCTTGTATTCACAACACTTAGCAATCTCACGATTGGCGGATTCCTCCATCACCGCTACCCTCAGATTCACTGGCAAGTGAGACGTCTGTGTGACCATTGCAAGGCTAGCTTCGACAGTGGGGATGTTGATGCATGTCTTGTTGCATTCACTAAGGCGTGACAATCCGTCAGCATTAGCATTACAGCGACCAGGGCGGTACCGTATGTCGAAGTTGAATGGTGCCAAAGACGCAGCCCATCTTTGCTCAACAGCTGTCAGCTTTACTTTCTTGTTGAGGTACGTCAGTGGATTGTTGTCTGTGTAAACAGTGAATGTTCCACCAAGCAGGTAATCGCGGAACTTTTCGGTCACAGCCCATTTTAAGGCTAGTGTCTCCAATCTCATTGCAGAATAGTTTACATCATTCTTCTCAGCACCCCGTAAACTACGACTAGCATATGCTATCACACGCAGTTTTCCATCTTGCATCTGGCTTAGGACAGCTCCCAGCCCCTTGTCACATGCATCTGTCTCAACAATGAATGGCAGATTATAGTCGGCGAATCCTAGTACTGGTGTTGTCGTCAGTGCTGTCTTTAAAGCCTTGAATGCTGTCTCACATTTGTCAGTCCAACATTTCTCTAAGCCGTACATTTTGCTGGTTCTTCGTTTCCCTTTTCCCGCCTTGCAAGCATCGGTTACCACTCGATGTAGTGGACTCGCGATTTGCGTGAAATTAGGTACGTATCTTCGGTAGTAGGAAGCAAAGCCAAGGAATGATCGTAAGTCCTTGAGAGTTTTCGGGACAGGCCACTTCTCGACGACTGCTATCTTGGACGGATCCGTTGCTACTCCGTCAGCACCGATCAGGTGACCTAAGTACAGCACTTCCTTTCTAAAGAAGTTGCATTTCTTCAGCTCCAGTTTCAATCCGAACTGTCGTAACTTGGTGAATACTGCATCCAGCCTCTTCAGGTGTTCTTCGATACTCTTTGAGAAGATGACAATGTCATCTAAGTAGACTAATAATATTTCAAACATCTCAGCACTGAAGGTCATTTGCATGAGGCGCTGGAACGTTGCAGCGGCATTGCATAAGCCGTATGGCATTCGGGTGAATTCATGTAGACCGAATGGTGTTGTAAATGCCGTTTTGTGCTGGTCATCTGGTTCCATCTGCACCTGGTTATACGCTGATTGTAGATCCAGTGTTGTAAAATACTGTGCACCTGTCATTGCGTCTAATGACTCCACGATTCTTGGAAGTGGATGAGCATCTTTGATTGTCTTGTTGTTAAGTGCTCTGTAATCAATGCACATTCTTAGATCTCCGTTCTTCTTTCGTACTAGTACAGTTGCACTAGCATGGTTGCTCTTACTAGGTACAATCGTTCCGTTTCTCATCAGCTTCTCCATGTGTTCCTTCACCTCCTGTAGTTGTGTTGGGGGGATTCTCCGGTACGGCTGAACAACAGGAATGTCGTCTGTGGTTCGTATATTGTGTTTCACTGCTGTGGTGCAACCAAGGTCGTCAGAAGAACTTGCAAACACATCTTGATGCTTCACAAAGAGTTTCCTTATTTGTATCATCTCTTCAGGTGTTCCTTGAAATCCTGACAGCTGTAGGCTTGTTAAGATGTCCTGAACATCTACTTCTGCAGTCGGTGTGACTTTGTCTTCCATTGGAGTGCTGATGGTAATTGCATTTGCTGAGACCTCCACTCTCATCTCTCGGTAAGGCGTAGCAGGTCGTAACAGCCCAATCCGTGTCCGTGGTTGCAGTTCGACATCGACGTTCGACCCATTGACAACCTTCACATAGAAATACGATCCTTCGACCAACGTATTAACTACTACCAGATTTCCTGGTATCGGTGTCGACAAAGGTTCGACCAGCATGGAGTCCATACTCCCGCGTCCTCTTGCTTTAACGTTCACGTACGAATTGGCTGGTACTCTAATTGGACAATGACCTGCTACCCTGGCAAAGCTGACTGCTTCTCTTGTTGGCCTGTAGGCCTCAGTTTTCATGCCGTTTAGCATGTTCTTCAAAACTGGCACCTTCATCAGAACATTTGTTCCCAGAAGACCATTTACTTCCTGGCTTGCAAGGTCTGTTGAGTCCTTTACTATCAGTACCCCTCTCCTCGGAACATGTATGCCGCAAACTTCCATATCTATCTCGATATATCCTGTGTAAGGTATTTCAATTCCATTTGCTGCTCTGACGACCAACCAACTCTTGGGATCCATCACATCGGCAGCCAATGTTTTCAAATGTTCTTTGAAGAAACTTTCAGTGACAGTTGTCACTTGACTGCCAGTGTCCATCAGACATACCACTGGAATGCCTCCCATCTTCACTTCTAGTGTTGGTGCATGACCAACCAGACATTCTAAGCTGTCATTGTCAGATCTTACAGAGCCAGTCACTCCCTTCTCCACCACTCGGCCCATAGTAGTGGAGCAACCTAGTTTGACGTCTGCTGACCACATCTCACCTTCACCTGTGCGTCCTTGAATGCGGAACATTCTCTTTGATGGTGACCCAGCTTTCCACAGAAGTAACAAGTCCCTATCCCCTTGCCGTCTCCAGCAGAGCGACAGTCTCTGGCCATATGTCCAGGTTTCCGACATTTGAAGCATATTCCTGCACTGCGCATCCTGCTCAATGGACCTCTCTGTGTTCCGCTAGCTAGCTGACGTAGCTCCTCTTGGTTCTTAGCCAACTCTTGCTGTTGGTGTGCAATTCCTTCGATCAGGGTTTGCTGTTTGGCCATCATCTCTGTCAGCATCTTCACCACTTGATCGCTGTGAGGTTGCTGCGGCAGAGATTGCATCGGTTTCGCGTCTACTATCTGCGAAGAAGTCCGTACTTTCTTCTTGGTTTCCGTCTCTGTGGACCACTGTATCGCTGTCTCCCTGCAGGTGATGAATGTACTCTCAGGCTCATTTGTCACCTGCTTCTTCAGTTCCCATCTCAGATATGGCTCGCGCACATTTTCAATTAGCTGATCTCTGAGCATTGTGTCTCGGTCGACCACATGATCTGGGGACGTGTTTTCCAGTCGGTCTATCAGTTGAACGAGCTGGTGAGAATACTCTGTGATGGTCTCACCCTCCATCTGTTTCCTTTCGTAGAAATGTCTTAGCAACTGGGAAGCACTTGCCCGTTCGCCAAACGTCTCACGAAGATTTTTGAAAAGGGCATCTGCATCGTTTAACTGGTCAGCAGGGCGACATCTAACTTCCCGTCGTGCTGGTCCTTCAAGGTGGGATAACAGATAGTCTGCTGCTTCTTTTCCTGTCAGACCCTGCGCACTTATCATGGCATGTGCATCCTCTATCCACTCAGTGACTGTTTCTGCTCCCGACCCCGAGAAGTTTCGGAGTCGTCGCTCACGCTGTACAACCACCGTCACTGGTGCTGAGGCACTCTCTTTTTGCTCCAGCAAATTTTTCAGTTGCTGACGCATCGTTTCTAGCTCATCGCGCACTTCTTCGATATCCTCCTGGTCCATACTCTTTAACCTGGGTGGCCAGTCGTCTTATCAAAAATTAACTTAAAATTTTGGTCCTGCCTATAATTTTTGAGTTAAAAAGGTCTACCCCACTTCTGGTACCATAAATGTAGGCTGTGGGTGGTTAGCTTATGCCTAAATTAAGAATAGACCACTGTAAGGCAAATTTGAAGATAAAATTGCGTTTATTACAGTTTAACTACTAAAATTATACAAAACCAAGTCTCTCAGTCCTTGCACAATTTGCACTACTGATCTAACTTCGGTACCTCATCAAAGTATAAAATGTCAACCGAAAGTTCAAAATACAATCAAAAGCAAGAGCATTAAGAACAACAATAAAAGGTGAAAGAACTATACACAATAACAAAGACGACCCAAAAGACGACTTAAAAGAAGTCTTAAAAGACGACTTAAAGAATGTCTTAAAAGACGACTGGCCACAACCAGGAGTGAGCCAGGACTTGCGTTCGCCTGTACAAATACAAACCAAACCAGTAAGCTATTTGCATATCATAGTGTCCAGTGTAAGATGACACATCAACATCTGTTAAATACCATAGTTCCAACACATTGGTGTTGTTCACAATATTGTCTGTAAAATACCTGTTATCTTATTCAGTACTAATATATAATCATACTTGTAGGTATTAATGTAATACTAGTACTCTACATGTAAAACAGCCTTAATATAATAAATTCAACAGTCAACCATGTTGTCAATTTCACATGTGCATACCCTGACTAGCCTAGCTGTCATTCCACTGTTGTTTACAAGCAAGTCTTGGACACTGCTCAACTTACATGTCTCTAGGGAATACTCAAGATCAGCCCTCTCCCAGCCACCTCCTAGAGCAATTAATCAATGTAACTTCAAAGGGAGAGAGGGCACCAGACTGATCCTGGCTTAACTGTAGGGACAGTTACATAATACCTATATACATGCACAAGTTATGCTTGCACCATGTCTATCACATCTTATAACATATTAACTATAACAGTAGCACCACTAAACAGGATCAAAACTTAACTTTCTAAAGGGATCTGTACATTTACAAGCTACTGACTGGAAGTGGTAAAAATCTCATTAAGCCCTGTTGGGCATTCTTCCCTAAGGTCCAATGACCACTTATTCCTGATCTTCCACATATTAGTAATCAAAGTCACCACTAAGTAATTATAACTGATAAAGTAAATGCCTTGACATAAACAGATGGACAATTCCCTATCATACAGTATGATACAATTATAAATTGAAAACATTGCTTAATAAGGTAGAAAACATCATTTAGGGACTTACCAAAACATAGTTGTCATTAACTGTAGAATCACGCCTGGCCCACTGGGGCAGGGCCCCTTCCACTGACCACACGTGACCCCTGTCTCTAGGGTGAAAATTTATGTTTAAACAACTGAATTATTAGTAATAAGACCAACTACCTACACTGTAAATACAACTAATTACAGGACAAATAAACATAGCAATAATAGTTCACTAACTATATTCTCTAAATTACATTACATTACCCTGGGTGCTGCCATCATGTGGTGGGTAACTAAACTACTCGAACCGACAAGTGACTATGTCACAAATAGAGGTACATGTAGTGAGAAAAATATATGTATATATAAATATACATACATGACGTGTAGTAAAATATATATATAAGAGAGGTAAGGATAACAAAATATATTTGTATAAAAGTACAAACATCATGAATTAAAAGCATACAATTGATCAATCCAATGATTAATCAATGGACTTTGATAATAAATAAAAGTGTGAAGATAATTCACAAAAAGTATATTGTCGGATTTTTCCAACCGGCATAAAAGGCTAAAAATTTATGAGCGAATACGTTCATTAAAGGATTTAACATAATTAGTACCGAACATATGGCTTGCACTACAGCGGGGTGACAGGTTGTGTATAATTCTAAAACTGTTGTTATAAGCGACAGTAATACCTTTCAGACTCTGTTTTTTAAAATGACACCAAAGACTTGAGGTGTACATTGAACCACAGTATGAATTAAATAAAGTTGTTTTAATGGAATTGTTGCATAAGTAAAATTTTCTGGCTAAAGCATTTGCCTGAGCATAGATACATCTTTTCTGCCTGGCAGTATCGTCATCATCAGTAAGATTATTGTTTATAATATGGCCAAGGTATTTACATTTCTCAATGTAAGGTAGTGTATGGTTATTGATAACAACAGGATGAATATTTTTCTTGTCCCTATGTTTGTTATCAATAACCATACATACAGATTTTTTGGCATTGTACGTTATATCAAACATATTGCCATACTTGGCACAACAATTGGTGAGTTTTCACAACCCCGCAACACTAGGTGAAAAAACACAAAGGTCATCGGCATACATCATATGATTCATTATGGTTCCTGCATAAAGACAGCCAATTTGTAATGTATTCAAATTTACACTTAAGTCATCCATGTAAACGTTAAAAAGATGTGGAGAAAGGATTCCACCCTGCTTAACACAGTTTGAAACGGTAAAAAAAATCTGAGAAGCTACGACACCATCTGACAGTGAATTTCTGGGTTCTGTACCAGTAATAAAGAATGCGAACAATAAAAGAAGGACATTCCCCGGTCAATTAGTTTGGTGAATAGCTTACTATGATTGACTTTGTCAAAGGCCTTAGAGGCATCCAGCATGGTAATTAACATACATAGATGAGCCATTCCCTATATGTAGTATCGAAAGAGTTCTTTTAATAAAAATATGAGCATTTCAGTTGAGTGATGCTTTTTAAATCCAAATTGGTTTACACATGTAGATAAAAAAGTAGAAACCCTGGATAATATCAAGGATTCAAATAATTTACTAGCAATTGTGGCTAGAGCAATGGGTCGGTAGTTGTTGCTATCAGACAGGTCACCCGCCTTATTTTTAATTATGGGGGCTATGATTGTAATCATCATAGCATCCGGTAAAAAACCATGAATAAACATGCTACTATATAAAAGTGACATGAGAACATGAAGTTTTTCATTCGCATATTTAAAACGTTACTTACACTATCATAACCCGGGGCAACTGGGGTATAGGATGCGGATATACAACGGGGACCACAGGAAACGTTTAATCAATAAAATAGCAAAATGCATTGAAGCAGGATAAACATTATGCAAGCAAGTAATTATTTGGGCGGACGGGCGGGCGGGCGTTATGCTATTTTGACTTGGACCCACGTGACCGTCGGCCTATTCCGGAAGCAGTGCGATCCCGAGTTGGATCCGAACATAACAACCACTGACCTATATAATATATAGGTCAGTGATAACGACGCAAAAACAGTTGTATACATTACATATATAATCAACGTTTAAGTTGCAGTTACATCGATTCGTATTCGAAATCAATCAGATTCTGGGGCAGAACGTGTGAGTACGGAATTGTAATTAGTGTTTCTAGTCTAGATAGCGCTATTGGTAGATTGTCAGTGAACCAGTGTAAACAAGCCACAACCTTCTACACAATTCTAAATAACATTATTGAGATCTCCCCTCCAGGCCTACTAACCCGCTCTCGAATCCGTGGACAATACATAGCCCCAGGTGTCGTATAAATGCATTCATTTTATCCCCGAGCCATTCGCATATGGAATATGATTCCACCAAAAATTACCAACATAAAAAACCCAAAATCATTTCAAGAAGCTATTATGGAACTCCCTTTCACCACACCTCCTCACCTAAACTGCCTTTAAAACACAGTGCTCAGCATAAACTTATCCATGGTGTGGGTTGGGTATGGAGACTGTCTATGTGTGCATGTGGCAAGACAGCGACAGTATCCATACACATAACCAACCTATTAAAAATTTTCGTTTAACATCCTATACATAAAATAAATAAAACTATAAGATAAAAACCACCATTTCAGCAACATTAAAGTTACTAGTCTTTTAGTCGAATGTACCACCCACAGCGCATGCGCACTGTCCACCACAAAGTCCTGCGTTAGCCCAAGTTTGGGCTGTTTGGAGTATAACCACTTGAGACTTGAGGAACACCCTCACTATCACTGAGTCTGGGCACGGACCACAGTCACTTTTCCCATAGACGACCATTATAACGTTCTTGCGCCTACATTGAAAATTTATCCTACAATTTAAATTCACAGAAAATGACAGACCCACTAAGACACCTGCATGGTGTGTGAAATTCGTGAAAATGACATACCTCCTTTTCGCACAAATTTCTTCAATGCATGACACCCCTGCATTTCCCCGGTTTCCAAAATATGAGTACAACCTGCCTGATGGCCACTGTGTCCTTAGACAACTGGTATACCAACTGACAAATAGCATCATTTCAAAGCTTAGATGCTACTGTGCATAAAAACGTCACTTCCACTCACTCATCCACACAATTTCTGCTCTCACAAATAAACCCTAACTGCACAATTAATTTTTTCCTTGGGACTCTTTACCGTTGTAATGGCGGACGGATTCTGACTGTTGTCCGTGCCCGTCTGAGTCTGTCACTGACACAGTCAGATTATCACTGACACTGTCAGACAGTATGACATTGTGTTGTAGTTTCGTTCGTTTTCATGTTCAGCACCCTCATTAAATTTAAATATATTCAAATCAAGACTAGACAAATTCTGGTGCGCTTTAAGTTTTTAGCAAAATGACAACTAAAAGGCTACTGGCCTAGAAGACCTGAAGAGGATGTATGCATGACTTTGCATACATCCACTTTCTGGCCACAGCTGTACTGTAGGGTTCAGCCTCCTGTTACGTTTCCCATTGGCGACAATGTTAACGTTTTGCACGATTATAAGAAAATGGGACCATCAAAAATTCTGAAACTTCTTACCTGCCGTTGCTGTCATCTCATTGACACGCTGATCGAGTTTAGTCAAAGTTTCGTACTTGTAACTCATTTAAAATGCCTGAACGTGCCATACCCATCAATTTTTACCAATTTCTGCATGAATTACTATGCACACGTGCCTTGTTGCGAAAAAATTGACAAAAATCCTTCTGCCTATTGAAATCATCTAAAAATCCACAGTTACATTGCCAACATGTTCTACCAGCAAACTTGCCAATGTGCCTGGCTCAAATGCAGTTATGTCAGATGATATGATTTTTGGAAAATAACACATCTAAAATTACTGTGCCCTACATTCGTCTGTAACACACCAGGAAGTCTAACTGAGGTATGGTCCTTGTACTACTGACTACCATGTAGCCGTATGTCGTGTCATGGTATTTCCCGAGTGGGAAATACCACGGAGAATTCTTCCTTGCCCATTGGCATTGTTGAAAAAAGTGAAAGTCAACCCAGATAAAACGTACATTATTAGGTATACCCAATATTATTAATGGCACAAAACAGGGTTATTAACCACTTTCCAGTTAATAATAACAAATACTTATTCACATTTATTTCAGACAAAAATCCATATTAGGCACTTCAACAAAATTGATATCATGATAGAACATTGACAATTGATTTAAATTAAAGATAACATGTAAAAGAACCCAGAACTGTTTATTTTATTAATATATATTTATTAGATCCAAATATATTGCAATTTCAATACAGTAAGCATTCCAAAAAGTTTTGCATCTCGTATACAGACAAAAGAATCTCTAATTTCTGTGTTTTCTTTCAATAAGTGTATGATTAAAATGGCATAACATTTTTATTTGGACATATATTTTAATAAATATATATGTTTTCAGGATTTGCAAGCACATTATTTAGCCTAGTCATAAATATACATAATCCAGTCATATATCATTAATTGTAACTCAGTTAACATGATTAATAAGTCAATATTGGCTAATTAGTGCATGAAGCCAACAGACCGACACATTTTGATAAAAAGCCATAACGTCCATGATTATGAAAACACCCTCCTGGTAAAAACCCAACAATCAATTTGACGCACTCACAGTGAGCACATTCACCCAAAGTCTATCAGTAACTTCTGTAATGAACACATATCACACCTCAGTTGATGCACAAAGTGAGCAAATGGACTTCCAGGATTGCAGTTATATGAATGGGAGTGAAAGGACGAGTTGCACTGTTGAGCACAAATGAAAGCATTTAATACTCTCCACAAGCATTAGCTCAAAGGGAAATACACTTTTACACCAAATTTGTCACACTAATGTGAGAAACTGGACTTCCAAGACTGATTTCCAAATTTCTAAAACTCAATGTTATTTGCACTGCCTTATATACACAGGAAGTCTAGCACATTTCCAGCTACTTAACTGCCATTATTAACAGTAGGCTTCTATTGTGTACACACATCTGTCTTTTGATCATAGTTTCTTGCCTCAGTAAGTCAACCCTACTTACTGGGCCTAGCTGCTAAAGCCTGCTATTTTTCCATTGTTTATGTCAGCTGATAAAACTGACTGGAAGGTGATGTTCGGCGAGATTGTTCTCAATCTCGCCGAACATGAGGATCAATTCCTTTTCAATCAATCCCAATTCCTTTTGCTCAAAATCTTTCAATTCCAATTCCTTTTACTAAAAATTTCCCAATTCCGGAATTTAAAGGAATTATATTGACCCATCCCTGTCTGGAATAAAACAACAGTCCTATATCATATATATGCATCCAGGACTGGGGTGAATTCAAAAATGAATTGGAATTATTTAATTCAATTCCTGAATTTGAAATGAAATATGTTCACCAATCAGAATTGGAATTGAATAATGTTGAGTTAGTTGAATTGGAATTGAAAGAAAATTAATTGAACTTCATTTTGTCGTGCTGGTGCGATCTAGTTTTATTTCTAGAATTGCATATGAACTCAAAGTCTTCGTAGCATTTAAACATACATTTGTACACCATTTGATCTGAGGTGAGAACATTTTTCCACATTTGAACAAAGGGCAGGCCTTGACATTAAGCTTTTGTACCCAGTGGCCCATCAGGCCAGTAGATGTTACTGGCCCTCCAAAAATGTTACTGGCCTAACATATTTTTGATATAAAAGAAACACTACTATTTTGCAATACATCGTATTACAAGTCGAAGGATGCAAGTTTGGCCGTTATTTATTTTGCTGTTGGTGATTTACTGTCATGCTTTCAGTCAGTATTCCATTACTGCATGGCAGACAATGTTGTTGAAGGAATTGTGTGTGTATCGAGTTACAATACAACGAGCGAACTGGACCTGACACTGTATATAACTATGACTGTCACAATTGGGTTTATTTCTTTCAAATATAAACTTTTGGACTGAAGTACAAAGTTGTGGTAATCTTAGCTATCTGCACCCTAGCGGGTCTTGGCATGTATGTTAGGTGCTATCGTGACGTATGAAATCGGGACGTCGAAGGTGTATATCAATAGCTGATACATATCGCGCATAAGAAAATGCTGCGATATACTGATATTATACTGGCAACACGGGCAACCCTAGTAAAATATAGGCGTCCGCTAGTAGCGATGACGTTCAGACTTTTTGTGAGGCTCATACTTATCAAAATAAGATGGCAACTATACGAAGCAACAACATGAAATCAGATAAGGTGAAGATTGTATTTTATTGTAGCGCCGGGGTGGATGGCAAGGACAAGCGATTGAAACGATGACCCATGGCTGTGACTAATGAGATAAAAATGATCTGAAAATATGTTGGCCTACCGGGCTGCGAATTCTGTTTTCCCAAACAGAATACCCTACCTAAGCGATTGTGTCAATGGAAATGCACTAACAGTAAACAATTTCAAAACAAAATATAAAAATTACTTCCATTACCTAATATCTGTACATAATATATAAACGACAATAATGGCTGATCTAGTGAAAATAGCACAGTGATTTGCTGCCTAAGTAATTAAGTAATTGTTTTTTACTGTCTTGAGAATATCGTGTTTAATTATAATGTAGCCAATGGAAGCTGAGGAGCTCAGCCTCAGCCTTAGCAATTAAATATAATGGTACACCATTTTTGTAGACAGAACAAGTAAGTAATTACTTACTAAATAATAAAAAATGTATTAACAGCCCAAGTTTAAATATTTCTACTATGTAATATGTGTTACAAAAGTTGAGTACAGAAAAATCTAATATGGGCATTTTCACAGTATTGAGGGGAACAGTGTCTCAGGAGGGTCAGATGTTGAAGGCAAATTTTTTTTTATCCTATTCCAATGTGGGATGCTATATCTAAGTTTATGAAATCCATTAACATTTGGGCAGAATGACAACTTTAATTATTCTGAAAGCGTAACAATGTTAAATTAATATTATGTGCTATTCTCGCAAAAGTGTATATTTCAAAATCTATAAAATAATTTTCGAGATATGATTTTTTTAGATATCAAATTTAACCCTTTAACCACGAATATGTTAAACTTTTTTATATTTCAGGCCAGTAGTACTAGCTAAAAGAAACTATGCAAATGAAAAATTTATTTTGCAAGAATGGCCTATTTAACCTTACAATGTGGAATGTCAGACTCACATGCCGGTTTGTCAGTGAAGTTAATTAAATAATTGTTGTTTCTAACTATCCTGGTAATATCTTTAATGTTTTTTTTACTGTTTTTCTCATTTGCATTGTTTTTTCTTTGTTCATCAGGCGACAGCTTTAGGATCTGTGTGACACAGAGTGTGGGACACATATCAAATATGTCATTGGTCTGTAATCCTTCTGACTACCAAGATCTGGCTGTAAGTGTTTCATATTTGATCTGTGAGGCCACAAGAACCCATACAATACATGTATATCTATCTCAGCAACCCTGCAACAGATCATTGCACAATTTTCACATATTTTGGCACCCAACTCCCCCCCCCACATTTATGTATGATACAAGTGCCACATTATAAATATTTACCATGGTTACCAATGTGCAAAAGAGGAATTGTCGAGATGCTTGTGACCTTGAACTACATGAAATATATTCAAAATATTTCTGTGGCAATGGTTTTTTTAGCTTATTGGTGAAAACTACATTTTATTATTATAATTAATTAAAGTCATTGCAATGCTGAGGTTTTAATTAAATTATTGTAGATTCATTTTTTTTAATTGTCAAAATGTACTATTATAATTTTTTTCACATAATATTTATTTTATGATTAAAATATAAATGTATTGCATGAGATTGTAGGGAACCGCCTATTTTGTCTTGTTCTGCCAGAGGCTATGTTCAAACTTATGCATAAGATTGTTGGGAATCGTCTTTTTCGTCTTGGTCTGCCGGAGGCTATGCTCAAATTTCTTATTGAAATATAAATGTAAAAACTTGCTATTATTATTTTGGTTGGTTTAATTACATTAAATGATTGTTTATTGTAGAATACTATGTCTGTTGGGTAAGACTATCATGTCTGTTCATTCAAATGTGTTGACGAGCATACGTTCACAGCTGAAATTTTTTTTGCACTCGGTCATGTTTCAGAGGCTCAGCTTTGGCTCAAGCAGTAACAACAATAATAATAATAATGTTTTATTTCAGGCAAGAGCCCATATATATATACATACAAGTAAAAAAAACAAATATACACACATGATGAACAATATAGGTACATGTAGTGAGAAAAAAATATATATATAAATATACATACATGACGTGTAGTAAAAATATCTATAAAATAAGTCAGGATAAAAAATATATTTGTATAAAAGTACAAACATCATGAATTAAAAGCATACAATTGATCAATCCAATGTTTAATCAATGGACTTCGATAATAAATAAAAGTGTGAAAATAATTCACAAAAAGTATATTGTCGGATTTTTCCAACCGGCATAAAAGGCTAAAAATTGATGAGCGAATGCGTTCATTAAAGTATTTAGCATAATTAGTAGCGAACATATGACTTGCACTACAGCGGGGTGACAAGTTGTGTATAATTCTAAAACTGTTGTTATAAGCGACAGTAATACCTTTCAGACTCTGTTTTTTAAAATTACACCAAAGACTTGAGGTGTACATTGAACCACAGTATGAATTAAATAAAGTTGTTTTAATGGAACTGTTGCATAAGTTAAATTTTCTGGCTAAAGCATTTGCTTGTGCATAGATACATCTTTTCTGCCTGGCAATATCATCAGGTAAGGTAGTGTATGGTTATTGATAACAACAGGATGAATATTTTTCTTGTCCCTAGGTTTGTTATCAATAACCATACAGAAAGATTTGTTGGTATTGTATGTTATATCAAACATATTGCCGTAATTGGTGAGTTTTCTCAACCCATCAACACTAGGTGAAAGGTCATCGGCATACATCATATGATTCATTATGGTTCCTGCATAAAGACAGCCAATTTGTAATTTATTCAAATTTACACTTAGGTCCTCCATGTAAATGTTACAAAGATGTGGAGAAAGGATTCCACCCTGCTTAACACCGTTTGAAACGGTAAAAAATTCTGAGAAACTACAACACCATCTGACAGTGAATTTCTGAGTTCTGTACCAGTAATAAAGAATGCGCACAATAAAAGAAGGACATCCCCGGTCAATTAGTTTGGTGAATTGCTTACTATGATCGACTTTGTCAAAGGCCTTAGAGGCATCTGGCATAGTAACATACATAGATGAGCCATTCGTTATGCAATGTCAAAAGAGTTCTTTTAATAAAAATATGAGCGTTTCGGTTGAGTGATGCTTTTTAAATCCAAATTGGTTTAACAGTGACATGAGAACATGAAGTTTTTCATTCACATATTTAAAATTTTTGTTACTTATACTATCATAACCCGGGGCTTTGCCTACAGGCATTGCATGTATTATATCTTGAATTTCCTTAACATTAACAATCATTTGAACATTAAACTGTGCATTGCTACAGTATTCATTGATCTTCTTGATGTTGGCGGGAGAACCAGGTATAGTGTGGGCGTGATGGCATACCAGTTAGAAGGCCGGACTCTCAATCGAGAGAACCCAGTTTCAAATCCCACTGCGGTCGTTTTGAACCTTTGGCAAGTTTGATCACCCCTCGTTGCCACAGTTCACTCAGCTGTATAAATGAGTACCTGGCAATACAGACAGTGGTGGAAATGTGAACGAATAGTCTTTGCGCAATTGCAGCATGGCTGAATGCTTCCCAGAGAAGTTGAGATGGCCTTGGAATGAACAGGTCTGCCAGGGGGTGAAGTGTAAAGCACTTTGATCGGTCCTACGGACTGGATACCGCGCTATATAAGAACGTACCTTTACCTTCTTTAGAGTTAAATAGGGACTGGTAATGATGAAGCCACATATTCTTTACATTTTCCACACCGGAAGCACCACCAACATTGCTAGGATTAGGCAACCTGGCATTATTCATATGTTTTATGTCCTTCCAGAAGTTTTTGAAGTCATTATTACATAGCTTAAAAGCAAGTCTTTCAGCTTTAAGAATTTCAGCATTTTTTTCACAGTCTTGTTGCATTTAAAATGAGCGTGTCTAATTTTCATTATATCATACAAGGGACCATGGCAAGGACTCCCAGCAGACCGCCAGATGAGAAAGGATTCTCTAGCAGCTTGATGGGAATCTCTGACTAGGTTGTTCCAGCGAAGAACAGTATACTTAGAAGACGTGTTGTTAGCCTTAGTAGGGATTACCTCGGCAACGTCTTTGATTGATTTTATAATATCACTGTAAAGATTGCTTAGCAAAGTGCAATGGACTTCGTCATTACAATTAGGGTTAGTACATCTTAAAACCTCATGAGGTACGTCAATAGCAGATAAAAGCAAACCAGTTTGTGTATGATAGTTATGGAGATCCTGGGGGGAGGCAGCATTCCACACAGGACAAGGTGCTTGAATTTGCTCCTGCATGGGGGCTTCGGAAGAAGGTAATAATAGATATAGTAAAGCATAGAGGTAAGAGGTCGGAAGGGACAATCATATTTAACTTTCATATCAGATATTGATGAGTGACTAGAGTGGGTGGTGAGCACGTGGTCGAGCCAGCTCCTTGAGCCTTGCGCATCACTAACATAAGTAAAAGCATCAGAGGGGAGAAACAATGTGTCACTTGCAATAAGGTGACAGTCGTTTATAAAAGCAGTGAGAAATGGAGAAAAAGACTGGGGTTCTTAATATCCGCATTAAAATCACCAATGATGAATATATTGTTTGATTCAAATGAATCACTTATGGCCTGGATTTTGCCTAAAATTTCTAGATATTCATCAGCATTGTCATCAGTCTGATATGGTAGATAGACATTAAGAAGTAGAATAATGGCATTAGAGCTGGTAATTTTTAGACCCAGGAGTCTCTTCTCATCAACATAAATCAACGGTTCAATAAAGGGGTCGAGTGAACGCGTCCATCAAAAGCACAGTCCACCATGAGGACGTCCACTCAAACCATCACCGTAATCAATGGAAGTAATTCCTCTGGCGTTAAAGTCAGAGTGAACAGAATTAAGGAAAGAAAGGCTCTGTTTAGAGAGCAAGTGTTCCTGCACAGCAAGTATATCTAAAGAGTTTAAGATGTCAACCACATCAGAAGCACTGTTCCGAATACTTCTGGAGTTAAAGGAAGCAATACGGAGGGGAAAGTCTGTAAGTGTGTTGAATCTGTTGGTGTGTGTTTCCTAGGTGGGAAATACCGTCCAATCTATCTATCCATCTATGGCAGTACGAAAATGTCAAGAAAACTGTACGCATCGCAGTTACGAGACCGGAAGTTATGGAGTACCTATATGTTAAAAAAATTGTACGACAATTCACTGAGGATGCTTACAAATAAAAATATTGTAGTGCAAGCAAGATGTTTGCTTATATACTATACTAACGTTTTCAAGTTATTTTAGGATATCATTTTGTTTCATTATTTTGAATACTTATCGATTTGTGATCTAATGATTACTTTCTCATGGGGTACTTGTGTAAATAAATGTTGTTGTAATTTTCTCCAACGTGCTATTTTTACTTCCTTAATAACATTGGTTATGAAATAATAAAATGAAGAAACATAATATAATGCTCATTTTCTTCAATTTACCATAAAATGGCATTGTCTCCACAATGAACATATCGGTAATTAAGTAAATTCATTTAGCCAGTATATATCTTTAAAATGAGAATTGTGCTATAATAACAGTTTAAACATTAAAATACATTATAAATACTAAATTACTGTTTATTTTTTACATATCTTAGTCAGAAGAATGTCTCTTGCCTATGGCAGCCTTGATCTCAAAACCTTCAAACTTTCTGTCAAATGCGGTAACTGCTCCACCAAGACAGGTCATTGATTATGTACAACAGTTATGCCAATTAACTTGTAACGCAAAACTAATTATCTAACTACGTATATTTTATTTATATATATATATATATTTGTTATAGCAGTATATAAACTTCTGTCAGTGTTTTATTTCTTCAAAAACACTAATACTACTACAGTTTATCAATAGTGGAAATGCTGGTTGTCTCACATGCATGGATATGTTCTTGCAAGACGACTGACTAAATGAGAGGAGTGGTATACAAGGTGGGTGGTGCGATGGATATATTGTTTGGGAAAACAGAATTCGCTACCGGGCCAGTAAAATATGAAAACAGTGTTAATGTCAAGGCCTGCTAAGGATCTGTATGGCAATGTTACTATGTGGCAATTGAAAAAAAGAACTTGTCAGCCTGCACAAATCTGAAACCATGCCCTTTGTGTGTGCCAGGAATGTGTGAAGCCATAGCCACCCCAATGGGGCATCCCAACAATTAGTAATTGGCTCATTACTCCTGCATTGTTTCACTGAGCAGGTATTTCTGAAACTGTAAAATGATCAGCGTACTGGTCTTTTCGAGTTTGAATGACGCATCAGCCATTTTCCGTACATTACTGACAGTTGGAATAACATGCAAACAAACTTGATATTTAAGTTTTCAGCAATATATTATTATATAATAGAAAAGTAATAGACTATTATCTGTTACTATAGGATCTGTTACTTTTGAAAAAAGTTCCTCTATTACTATTACAGGAAAACATTTCAGTTACATATTACTATTATCCCATGCGTTTGCGTTGGAAAAACATATAATTAATTCGGAATTTGAATTGAATTGGAATTGAAAGATTTTAGCTGGAATTTGAATTGAAAAATTAATTTGAAAAAAAATTATTGAATTGGAATTGATTAAATCGAATTAAAATGAAATGGAATTGATTAAATTGAATTGACCCCTGTATGCAACCTACATCTGAACCTATAAAATACATTTTTCTTAAATAATATATTTGTAATATATATATATATATATATATATATATATATATATATTATTTAAGAAAATAATGGATGTGTATGACTAAAAATTTGGCATAGATAGATATTATATAATGCATGCTAAATTTTACTTAGTTATTCACACCCAATGTGAAATGAAAATTGTCCAAACGAATTTGACATTTCTTGTATCACATCAGACTACATAGGTGTGTTTTATTGCATGTTGAACAGATAAGGCTATATAAGAATTGACTTTTGATGTTCAAGATGTCTTCTAGAGGTCTTAGTTAGGGTGTACGAAATATTTGTTTTTTACTTTTGAGCGCCACAAATTTTAGAAATTTCGTCCGATTTTGATTCTTGGAGTTGGACAGCGGGATCAATTTAAATAAAATCATGATACATGCGGAGCAGACCTGCCTTCTCAGTTTTACAAGTTTCGACCCACCCTCCTCCCCCTTTTCTGCTGCTGAAAGTTATAATTAATCTGTTAAGTAGGGTTGTGCTTGATAATATTTTTTACATTACCGGTGGAAGTGAAGTCACAACCTTCCCTATGACGCTTTCCCAGTGGAGTTTGGGCTTTTCATTCGGCTATCTGCCCGTTCACATAGGGTTTTGGTGCGGAGTGGAAGTTGACTTCCCTTCCATCCTTGATGTTGGGATGTGGTTTATTGCTAATCAGGCGTGCGTTATGGCCCCACCTTTTAGGTTACAAAAATATATAGAGTAGGAATTTTAGCAAGTAGTGTAGTCCAGTGATGCAGTATATGCAAATAGGTTTGTGTCGAGTATTGTCGGTATTTGGTTAATGTTTTAATGTGCTGGTGATGATGCCATGAATTCTCTTGTGTTGTAGGAATATTACTACATGTACTGTATTGCTATGTCGAAGTGTGGGCTCTGGGAGCATTGTGTTCAGGCGGCTTTGTATGAGGCTCAGCCACATGCTTGGCGCATGTTACAGGGTCCACATTTCATGCTTTTAATCGGAATAATATGCCATTAGGCATAATCTTAATAAACATCATTTATTTGGCCTTTTCATATCCTTACACCTGGCTTGCGTTGTTGGTTGCATAAATATATATATATATATATATATATATATATATATATATATATATATATATATATATATATATATATATGATATATACATATATCATATGTCAGGAATTTTGCACAAGCCAGTAAAATGTTTAAATATCGAAATGGCTCAAAAATATTTAATTAAACAGCAAAATATAAATTTTAAAATGACATTTTCAAAAGGTAAATATACAGATGCTTACTCTGAAGATAGACAATATAAATGTTGAACAAGTAAAGGAATTAAATTTTTAATTGGATTTTGAGGAAAAGGTTGACTGTTCATTGGTACATTATTGTGACATGTTTTTGTATATTCAGATTCCGATGAGCATTTGCAAGACAAACCTTAAAGTTTTGCGCTGCTGTGGCTGTCGAGGAGACATCATCAATTCAATTTGGAGCAATATCTAGACAGGCTGGTGAAAGGATAACTAATACAGAGAGGTGAAACAATTCTGGGTGACGACTTTATCAACACTAATGGCGAGATGAAAAATCTTCTTACATGTTTGGCTACATTCAGCAGTTTGCCCGAATCTTCACCATTGTCTCCATCTATAGGGTAAATTATTTTCTCCCCTTCTTCAGTTTTATTTTCCTGAAGAAGGGGAGATCTGTGTTTGAACCCCTCAGAGGCTGGTAGCTATACTTTGGATGCCAACAGACAATTCTTTTCCACAGTGTCAGCATGTAGTCATGCAACAGTGTTATACAATGGAGCAAGACACTGCACCAGAACTGGTGTCAACCAGTGACATTTATTCACAAGCTGCAGTGAGTGGTAGTGCAGTGGTAGTGCAGTCCATCTCATTGAGGGAGACTGCACCACCGACAGAGACCACCACCACTGCAGCGTCACCACATGGACCACACCGTCGTAATTGGGGTCGTGCACGAAGACGTAATCGTAACAGAAGTCAGGGTCACCCCACTTCGCAGGCGTTGTCTTACGTTGGAGCAAATGATTGGCCTATGCATTACCGCAGTGTCTCGCCAGTGTCGTCATTACCAGTGCTCAATCCTACTATTTCTTATGGAGCTCGGGACAGTACTACAGAGTTGCTGGAAATTAATAGGCTGTCACTTGCAGATTCATCATTTGTAAATAACTACATTGACAGTCCTAGACGCATGATGGAGAGGATAAACAATAACGACCCCTCTGTGCTGGACGAAATGAGATATGAAAGACGTCGTTTGGTCACTTATGCCAACTGGCCAATAGACACCAACATTGAGCCTGAAGCTCTAGCCCAAGCAGGACTGTTCTACCTCTGCCGGGCTGACCGTGTCAAGTGTGCATTCTGCTACGGCATCCTACGTAACTGGGAGTCATCTGAGGAGCCAATGACAAAACATAGCAGGCTTTTCCCCAGGTGCCCCTTCCTGCGTAATCCCCGGGCTGCTGGGAATGTAGCACTTGATGAGGAGCCGACAGCGGAACAGATATTAGTAAGTAGGGCCTAGTTGTTTCAAATTTCATATGCGTAACGTGCTTGCTAACTCATAGAGGACACGGTAACACGGATTAAAATATATGGCAGATACTGTCCTAGACACAACTGTAAACGAAAGTATGTAACCATGGAAACAGTGTGGGTTTCCAGCTTCAGAGGATATAATAAAATTGTTGAGTTGATTAGGAGAAATTCTACAAACTACTTAGTTCTGTATTTTTTATAAACCAATAGTTAGTCCTCATTTACAATACTGTTTAGTAGCTTGGCTGCCATATCGTAAGAGAGAATGTAATTAAACTGATTCAAGAACTGATAGACCTTATTTACTCTTAAAAGAATGTAATGTAACAACGCTAGAGCACATTTAGAGAAGATCAAACAAAAATTTTTAACATATTAAAAGTTTACGAAAACATTGATTCAAATATTTTTTCTCGCCGGAGAAGAACTGGAGGACACAAAGTAACATTAATGAAGGATCAGTGTCGATTGTACATCAGAAGTATTCATAGTCACAGAGGGCAATAAAGGAATAGGACAAATTATATACTGCAAGCAGTGTGAATATAATTAAAACACAAATTTGGTAGATATGTCAGTAGGACAGGTTACACATACATGAATAATCGATAAGCCAATGGCTTCATTATTGCCACTCCTTTGTCCACTTTCCATCTGGGATTTTCTTTTGGATGGCAATCTTTTTAGGGGAAACTGGATGTTGCATGTATAGAGATAATTAATATCTTTTCAGAATGTTATCACTAATGCGCCTAGCAGGAACAGTGCTGGAGAACTGGGCATTCAAACTGCTCATCCCAAACACCCATCCATGGTCGTGGAGGCAGTGCGACTGGCCACCTTCGACTCGTACCCTGAAGGCAATCATGTGTCTCCAGACAGTCTTGCACATGCTGGATTCTATTACACAGGTAATGATAACACACCAGCTCAGTATGTATTAGCATTTGTATTAGTGTTCTATTCCAGTGCGTGCGTGCGTGCATGCGTGCGTGCATGCGTGCGTGCATGGGTGGGGGGCTGGTATCATCCCTCCCGTGGATGCGTCATCCTAAAAGCTGTCCTTTAGTGTGTGTGTATATATATATATATATATATATATATATATATATATATAATATTTCTTTTATAGTGCCTCATCCAAATAATTGTTCTATATTAGAAGTCAGTGTTGTTATTTGACAAGCTGTTGTTAGTGGGAGAATACGAGTACAAAGAATAAGCAGTGTACTAACTACACCATCAGCCTTCCATGCTTTCTTTAATATAAAGTGGTGTGTGACTATGTACATATGTAAATCCCCCCAGGGTTGGGATACTACGTATGTGGACATAGATTATGTAACTGAGAACAATAGCACTTACAATTGTTGGCAACGATGTGCATGTCTTATATGATTGTTGGTACACGATCTATGTCAGACGTCCACATACGAATGCTTCATGAAACCGGCAATTGTACAAGATTTCTGCAGCATGAAGTTGTCACATGGCATATCTCCATCTGATCATGGCCTTCCCTGCCAAAACTTGACTGGGTTGTGCAAGGGGTCATAAGCCCTTCCAGTGGACAGTGGTTGCCTTTTTGTCTTGTGCAATGCCGGGTAACTCGGCTAGTATTATTATATTCCGCAATATCTCTCTACCAGAGAGGAAACAGGGCAGACTTCTTAAATATTATAAGTTGCCAAGTGCCAGTGAGGGTAAACATTTCACCCAATATGTCAATACAGACATCTGCTTGTTATCTTATGAGAATATGTTTTGTGAGTGTATTCCACTGGTAACTTGGATTCAAAAGACTGTTTTCCAAGACGCCGCACCCTTTTGATGTCTTGTCTTGTGTTCCACCAGGGGACTCTGATGAAGTGTGCTGCTTCTTCTGTGATGGGCATCTAGACAGATGGCAAGCTGGTGAGGATCCAATGACTAAGCACCGTCACCTGTACCCACACTGTGGCTTTGTTGGGCTAACTCAGCCAGCTGATGAGGTAAGTGCTTCGCACTATTACACAGTTAGAGCGTAATAGTGTTGTCATGTGACCTGTGGCACCATTCTTCAAACATGGCAACATTAGATCACATTGTGAAAAATGTCCAAATGTCTGTGTTTCTTTCATTATGATTACAAAATCTGGTAATAATTTTATTTAGCATTGCTCAGAAGTGTTAAAGAACCACATTTTTTATTTTGACCGTTATCTGTGTAATTGGAATGTTTTAGAACAAATATCAGGTTAGGAGATAATGTCAATTTACAGTTGTTAATGCTAGGCATCCTGTGATCCTGTGATTGTCTGATCCTAATAAACAGTGGGCAATTTCGTTCACCCCATTTTACCTCAGTTCACTTAGCTGTATAAATGAGTATCTGTCAATAGACATTCGCGGGTGTTTATTAAAGAGTAGTCTTTGCAGCATCATGTTGGTGATGGATTGAACAGGTCAGCCTGAAGATGTTTGACAAGTTCATTATTCATCAACAGAAAATGGTCAAATTATATTTGTGGCTCAATAAAATCATTTGAGTGTTCAAGATATTTAACAAGATTACCATTCCAAACAACAAGTTCCAAATGGCAAGTGGACAAGGAAGCCATTGGCTTATCGAGAGTCCAACAATTTTCTAATCTATGTGTAGCCCGCCCTTATCAGATATCTGTCAATTCTATTTTTAAACATATTCACACTATTAGCATTAACACAATCATTTGGCAGTTTGTTCCATTCGTTTGTCACCCTCTGTGAGAAAGAGTACTTTCTCATGTCCAACCTACACTGCTCCTTAACTAATGCTGCTTTGTGTCCTCTGGTTCAACTGCCTTTATTAAGTTTGAAGAACTTATTCCTGTCAACATCCTCATAACCGTTCACTATTTTAAACACTTCTATTTGGTCTCCTCTTAGTCTCCTGGTCTCTAGTGTTGTCAAACCACACTGTAATAAGCGACTTTCGTAACTAAGGTCTCTCAATTCTGGAAACATTTTAGTTGCTCTTCGTTATATTCTTTCTAGCTTGTCTATGTCCTTTTTATGATACGGCCTCCATGCTTGAATACAATGTTCCAAATGTGGTCTAACTATTGCTTTGTACAGGGGTACAATTAGCTGTTTCTCCTTATACATGATAGTTCTTCTAATTAGCCCTAGAATTTGATTTCCATTCGAAGCAGCAATCCCACATTGCTCTGAAACTTTCAAGTCAGCACTAAATGTTACTCCTAAGTCCTTTTCTTGTGTGGTTCTACCTAGTACAGCATCCCCCATTTTATATTCTTTGTCCATGTTTCCATGTCCTATGCATATGCATTTATACTTGCCAAAATTGAATAACATTTGCCATTTTTCTGACCATTCGTCCATGTTTCCATGTCCTATGCATATGCATTTATACTTGCCAAAATTGAATAACATTTGCCATTTTTCTGACCATTTAACTAATTTAGACATGACCTTGCTTTTAGGAACCCATGTTGAGATGTATTTATTAATTTATGTTTTACAAGGAATTCCACCATGTGGTCTCTAATTAATGTTTCGAGTAATTTACATACAACTAATGTTAAACTCACTGGTCTGTAATTTTCTAGCTTGTTCCTCGATCACTTCTTAAATAGCGGTGTAATGTTTGCTTCTTTCCATTCTGAAGGAACTATTCCTTCTTCTAGTGACAAGTCAAAAATATTTGCAAGTGGTGTACTAATATGCTCAACAATTTCCTTAAGCAGTTTTGGTGGTATCCCATCAACTCCAGGTGATTTATTATCTTTCATCTTCTTAATTTTCTTTACTACAATGTTAGACCAGATTTTACTGATACTATATAATGACATCTTATGGTACAAGAACGATCAGACTTTATATCATTACAGCTGTTAACGAACTGCATTTTTGCATGTACTGTTCAAGACATTATGCTTATGTGGGGCATGGTATAGTTCATCCCACAATGCCACCATACCTGATTGCCACAGTTCACTCACAGAGGTGGATATGTGAATGAATAATCTTTGTGCATTAATTGCAGCGTGGCTGAATTCTTCCAAGATAAGTCGAGATGGCATTGGCATAAACAGGTATGACAGGGGTGAAATGTAACGTCCTTTAAGCAGGCCCAAGGACTGGATATTGCGTTATATAAGAACATGTCTTTATCTTTTTTGTGTTTATTTTAGTTGTTACAGAATAATTGCTGGATCCAGACATCAAATTGATTTAATACAACTAAATGTATCATTGTTATTATAATGTTGCAGCCGAATGCAGCAAATGCAACTGGGGAAGAATCTGGCTCCAATACTGGTACGTTTGTATGTATTAATATTTTGCAAACTTAGCATGTGTATTGTCTGTATCTGTTGAGGGAGGAACGTGCAACTGCATCAAATAAATATTTCTTATTGTAAAATGTCAACTTATTGCTTATTACACTGTTTTCGACTATCCCCCGTTTTTGTAAACATGTAAAATATACTAAGGTAATTAAAGACTTACATTGACATATTGGCAACTAAAATCAAACCAACAAAGTGTACATAACTTAGTTGGTACTTGTATCTTGCGTATGTTGTTAGGTTCATCGTCATCTCTGACATGTACGGTGTGCAAGACTGCAGCGAGAAACATTGTTTTCCTTCCATGCGGCCATCTTGCCTGCTGCTCAAACTGCGCCAAATCCCGCCTCATTTGCCCCGTCTGTCGATGTGCCGTAAAGGGATCTGTCCAAGCGTTTTTATCTTAGATGTAATAACATCTGTAATGAAACGCTTCTATACGTGGCATATGTATGTAAGTATATTGATATTATGTTATTCATTTCATTTTTATCATATGCATGGTTTTGCGTAACTCCAATTTTGAGGTAGATGCACTACTTTTGCAGTGCCCACAAATCTTATCTTACATTGATTTTCTTACCAATTTCTAAGAGATTCCATTATCTCATCTAAAAATCTCACAATTTTTATTATTTTATTTATGTTTAAAAGTAAAACTATGTTATATCTTATAACGTGGTGGACCAGACACAGTCTGGGCTTTGCTGGCTACACTGGCGCCCTCTAATGGCAAGGGACATGTGATGTGACTACGACATAGCCATGTTACAACACATTACAAAACTGTCTACGTGAGGCCCAGTCTAGGAGATCTCATATGATTCTGCTCTCTCCGTATCGAGGATGGTACCATTGGTGTACATATGCCAGTCGATATAAGTACTGTGCTAACATAGATGGCATCGTCCATTTTGGAAGCCATGTTTTGCCCACGCTACATACGTCACATTGACATTGTGTAACTCGACCCTTGGGGTAAAGCAATGATTAGCCGGAACAAAATTAACCAAAAGGTTTGCAGGTATCTCCATAAGTAGTTGACTTGATTTGAACATTGCAGCAGGAAATGCAATAATAATTCTCGTCACCTGAAAACGTATCTTTTTGAGATTTTTACTTTCCTTGGCTCATTAGCATATTAATCCTTCTGTTGACAGTTTTAACATTGTATTCCAGTACTGACATTGCCAACCGTTTTTCACGTGTTTCTGGCCTCAGTTTTGGGGGAAATTGGCATGATAGAAGTTTTCGTATTGTGCTAGAAATATGCCTGTAGTCATTTCACCAATAATATGAGTTGGTCATAAATTTGAAAGATCTGAACAAGACAGACTTAAGCGTGGCCATACTCGCCAGAAGAGGCTATGTCGCAGTTGACTAGTGACGTCCCTGAATGTCAAGATATAACCATGTTGGTATTTTTTTAATGCATTAATCATAAATAAACACACACCGACGTGTAGGCAATGCACGCGTTTCTGTATTGATTGGATGTGACGCAGGAATGTTAGAAACAAATACCTGTGTAGTGATGTGAGTTACGTGTAGCTAGTCTGTCATATATTTGTGTACTGGTGATCACAAAGTGATTTATGAGTTCTGTAAGAATGAGTTAAAATGGTGCCGCCGCCTATCGGATAATGTCTTGAGACTCCGTGAGCTGGCGCCCTCCTGTGGAGTATTGAGTTGTTTGAAGTAATCGTTGATATGTCGAATTTGTTACTTTTGGGATCTACAAATATTCGGGTAATGCTATCTTTGGTTTGGAAAATATTATAATATGATGTTGTAGAGGTATTTAGTTAGCTATCGTGACTTGATTTACAAGTCAGGAGAAGTCAGGAGAAGCGTAGGTATGTGACAATGAGGTAATGGATGTTTTTCGTAGAAATTGTAATATGGAAATAACGCAGCATGCTGTTCAAGATAAGTTGTACCACAACAACCGGGGAAAGACTGGTCATCCGACGACACCAATTTTGGGGGCAAAGCATGATGTTTGTACGTCCTAGGGAAACCCACAGGGGATTAAGTAACGCATTCTATTCAAGAACTAGCATTTCTATGGGAGACAACGCGACACAATGGCGTACGCGAAAAGTCTTTTGTCACGGACAAACGGGGCACTAGCATAACTGAAATTCACTTGAAGTTGTATCTGGAATTTATTCCAGGATTGCTATTATATTGTCCAAGTCTCGTGGAACTCATCAACGTTACGATTTCATCGCACCGACGGCCTATCTACAAGGGGATGTTGTATTAAACATGGACCGACTAATTATCGTCCATCATCACACAAGCGTGGCGACATATGTACATTGTCGTCAACTTCCTGCTTGAAGTGAACAAGGAGGAGGCTGTGTCGCAGTTGGCTAGTGACGTCCCTGAATGTCAATATATAACCATGTTGGTATTTTTTTAATTAATTAATCATAAATAAACACACACAGACGTGTAGGCAATGCACGCGTTTCTGTATCGATTGGATGTGACGCATGTATGTTAGAAACAAATAGTTGTGTAGTGACGTGAGTTACGTGTAGCTAGTTTGTTACATATTTGTGTACTGGTTATCACAAAGTGAGTTATGAGTTCTGTAAGAATGAGTTAAATGGTGCCGCCGCCTATCGGATAATGTCGAGAGACCCCTTATGTGGAGTGTTGAGTTGTTTGAAGTAATCGTTGATATGTCGAATTTGGTACTTTTGGGATCTAGAATATTCGGGTAATGCTATCTTTGGTTTAGAAAATATTATAATATGATGTTGTAGAGGTATTTAGTTAGCTATATTGGCTTGATTTACAAGTCGGGAGAGCAGCGTTTATACATGACGTGCGTCTTTAAGACGTCAAGTCTGAGACGGAACATTGATTTTAGGTGGCGATCGTTACCAGCCAACTTAAGCGACGCAATTTCTGGTCGTGAATAATACGTTCACAACAAGATTGCCCGCGACGAGTGGCGACTTCCGGTTGTGAGTGCTACGCTTCGTTTTTAACGGCGAGTTAACCGGTCACGAATAACCCGTTGAATCGCTCTTACCGGGGCGATACTCCCAAGACGACGTTACTTCCGTCGAGGTCTATTGCGAAGACCTCGTCGTCTCATCTTCCTAACGTGACGGTTCACTCGCCAGGTGAATACGTGACGGTTCACTCGACAGGTGAATACGTTCTCTGTTAACGGTTGTATCGTTCTTTCCGAGCCGCAGCACCCACGGCTGCTTCCGTCACATATACGACTGCTGATTTCCGGCGACGTGAGGCACGCACGCATCTTCCTCATCTCATCTTCCTGACGTGACGGTCTACTCGCAGAGCGATTACCCGCACCATTCAACACGCGCCGATATTGCTACTTCCGTTCGGTACGTCGTCCTCTCATCGTGAATCCACATGACGATCGACGTCCGTTTCCAGTGACGTACGTGAATTCGCTTCGTATCGTCACATGGCTGTCGAGGTGTACCTATGACAACATACCTAGTACATCTGACAATGCCATGTTACTACATGTTCTGCAGACAACACGCCTGTTGTCTGTGAATCGTGGAACGATACGATCTCGTTGTGCATCGAACTCCTAAGTACGATCAACGCATCTGAATGGGTGAACTTTCAGTTAGCGGAGTAATGAGAGAATTGACTCTTTGACCATGGCATAACTAGATTATTGTTTTGATTATATCTTGTAAACCTCCATGCGTAGTACATTACGGTTTGGAAAGATGTGGCATTATCCGTTTCAATATGCCTGTATATATTTACGTGTCTTGCTATTCATATTAAACGATGTTCTGATTAGAATCTCAACCCTAATCATTGTTCTTGTTTTGCGTATGTTTTATCATTCAAAAGTACACATGGACCATTGTAACCAGGTACCGCCAATAATACGCTGCATCTCCGGTTAAGGTACCGACTGGTATGTGGTTAACCACACCTTGTTTATTACTACGCCGGATGTGACGTCACAAAGCTCATTTATACTAAGCTAATGTCTGTTTGACTTGATGTGGATTCCATATACACGTGTAATTCATATAAATAAAATACATAATTACGAAACTATGACGCTAAACAATAATAACATAATGCCAAGGAGTGCATATTTTTTTCACACCAAATGCATACGCACAAATTCAAAATTCGAAATAATTTTCACTGACACACAACAGCATATAGATGATTCCCGTGTTGCCACCAAACGAACAATCTGCACGTATTGACTTATCCCACTGCATTAATACATTCCCCAATGCAATACCGAGTTCCCTGTAATAAATAAGTTGTTTTCAATAAGTTATATTGTTTTCCTTTGTTTCCATCCGTTGCTGCGTTGCTTGGTTGGTTGCAGTCGGTGGCTTCTTGAATTGGCTCCCATTTTAGTATTTGAAGCCGTTTCACGGAAGGTCTCCTGAGTGGTCAACGCCCTCTCATAGGCACGCAGCTACAAAAATAAAATAACTTATAACTTGGAACAAAACGGGTGAGTGCATTAATCAAAGTTAGTAGTTTAAGTAACTTATATGCTGAAAGTGCCTAAACAACATATGGCAGGTGTGTTTTCTCGTCATAGGTCAATGACCTCTCGCAGACACACGGTTAAGCAAAACAAGAATAATATATCATTCGAAAAAACGCGAGGCAGAAGCAGAATAAAATGTTTGTATGTATTGTGTGCGTGTCAGGTTGTTTTGCCAAACTCAAACATAAGGATTGTATGTTTGAAATATATATGGACTTAACTATGTCATAAACTTTACCGAAGTCACTTTGCCTACATACATAATAGATTGCATAATTGTAATTTTAATGAAGAAACATCTTACCTCATCCAGGCATCCGATGAAGAATTGACCTCCACAACAGCCGGCGATCATCATAGGCACGTCGTTATTCGACAAATACCCTAATAACAACACAAGAAGGTTATACAGTATACACTGTATTCCTATTCTTAAATGCCACTGACAGTTACTAATTAACAAAATAAAAAGATGAAGTATTTTTAAAAGAGTGTCAATATGCTAGCCGAGATGATGTCTCCATGCTTGTCATTCGCGCAACTACGGATTTATAATCCAGACAGTAATAGCAGAACTAAAAACATTAAGATGGATTTTGGATGTGTCACATACAGAATGAACGCGGAATGAAGAGATCAGCAGAAATATATGACTTGCGAATACAATGTAGTTATAGTATGTGTGTGGCTATGTAATGTGGAGTAAAAGAGAGAGAGCGCAGTGAAAGCGGCGTTGACAAGACACATCTGAAGAAAGAAAGGAAGGATATATTCAAAACGAAGAACTATGACGTTGCATTTCTGATGAGAATGACGTACTATCATTTAGAAATGATGCATTGTATCATTCATACACGATTTATTCATCTAGGGCAATATTTGATTTGGATGACCGCACTAACAACGAATTTCGGGACAGGTGTTTTTTCGTAATAACAGTTTAATCAAATATTCGTTTTGTTGTTTGTCTACAAACTGTCTAAAATGTTTACGTATGCCGCAGAATATCGTAACATTTGTCAGAAATATGGCATGAGTTTTCATGTGTTAGCTAAAGGTGCAGTTGAGAAATGGCTATTTCGGAGCCTGTCACTTACTGCAATGTTCACGTTTTCCACATATCTTATAATGTATTACTTGTCTGTGCAGTGTATAACTATATACATGTTTAGGTAATACTTCATACTATCCCAGTAAATACACAATTGATCACAATGAAATTTGAAATTGTGTTGATATACACCCATATATATACAATTATGGAATTGTTACAAATGGGGATTGTTTGTTCAGATGTATTATTACCCTTTGGGGAGTAGTATTTATGAATTATTTAAGAAGTTTCGTAGTTTTACATAAGTAACAATTTAATAATAAACACACCTCTATAATAAATTTCAATTATTGGACGGTAAAGCGAGTTTCAGACCTGCATCATTATATTATACAGTTTATAGGACAATCCCTTTGCCTGGCTATAACAGTTTGACATTGCACACAAAGAAAAGTAATTGGTTCGCAAATAAATACCTGTTATTGGGATGGTCGTCGGATTCGGTGCTTTGTCCAAGTACAGTTTCAAATCTTCGCCGTCGTACACCCAGGCTGCGTGGTGCCACACGTTCCCCGGACTCTGTGTAAAGGCCGTAATAATAATTGCTTGCAAAACAGTTTTCATCATATTTTTGTAATATGAACACATGCATTCATACATACTCATCCATTACCGACTTCCCTCCAATTCCCGTCTGCATGGATGAGCAGCCATGCCCACCTAGCAATGAAGAGTCTCCCTCCCATTAATTCTAGCCTGAACTTGATATCATTCTGACTTGGCCACGTGGAAATGGAACATCCGTTACTGCGAAGTTTATATGATTCTATCAAACGCTACCTGTTGACACAGTTTAGTATTCACCATTATTTTGTGTTTACGTTGGGAAATATTTTATTTGGTGGTTTTCTAGGCTGGAGCGTGCAAGATACATTTACCGATCCCGTCAACGTCTCGAAGCTTTGTTCCGTCGTGATGCTGGCCTTAAATTATGTCGTCGCCGATTGCAGTAAGGCCATATGCTGTTGTCTGCTTGCAGTTGCCATTGGAGACAATTGTTTGCGAAGACGCATGCACTCCCGTTCTCTTGTAAAACACTGTTATTGTGAACTTGCCAACTTTGTTGTTTGCAAACCACGTTCGCATGAATGCCACCTGAAATCATATTATACATAATATGGCTATTTTCAATTAATGCTGATAACTTGAATAATGTTTTTTTCGGATCCTCGTGAATTTATTTTCTTCCATTGCAGCTCATACATCTGTGAGCAACATATCGTGTGACCAGATTATTGTCGAGATGGAAGTGTACTCACCACACATACATGCATATCTATATATATATATATATATATATATATATATATATATATATATATATATATATATATATATATATATATATATATATATATATATATATATATATATATATATATATATATATATATATATATATATATATATATATATATATATATATATATATATATATATATATATATATAATATATATAATATAATATATGAGCCTCCCTTGTCTGTTCGGATGGGGGAGGCTAACTCTCTGAGTGTACAGTCCTGCCTGGTTGTTCAGTTATGTCTAAGGAACTTGTCCTAAACACAGGTGCTCTCAGGGGTGTGTTTAGTCCCCTCTTCTTTTTCAGTATATATATATATATATATATATATATATATATATATATATATATATATATATATATATATATATATATATATATATATATATATATATATATACGTATATATATATATATATATATATATATATATATATATATATATATATATATATATATATATATATATATATATATATATATATATATATATATATATATATATATATATATATATATATATATATATATATATTATATTATATATATGAGATAAATTGTAATAATGCTGTACTCAAGTTCATAAAATATGCTGATGACATAGCACTTATTGCATGTCTCAAAGATGAATTATCACAATATTACCAGTATGTTGAAATACTTGTATCCTGGTTTGACAACAGTTTTCTTGAGCTCAATGCCCAGAAAACACAGATGTGCTTTGGACGTGATCGAGTCAAGGGTGCATCGCATCCTCTTTCTCAACCAATGATGAACAATGGGCAGACTGTGGAAACAGTATCCACTTTCAGGTATCTTAGTACTGTTGTTGATGAAAACCTTACCTTCACTGACAATGTAGACCACATATACAAAAAGGCACAACAACGTATGTTTTGCTCCAGAAATTAAGGAGCTTCAATGCCAGCACAGAGGTTCTGCAGTTGGTGTACAGGTCTTTAATTGAAAGTGTACTTTCTTTTAACCTAGTGTCATGGTATGGCAATTTGTCTGTCAAGAACAAAGCAAGGCTCAGGTGGTCGACCAGGCGGGCAAAACAACTGCAGCTGTGTGATCTTTAAAGCTGTTCAAATTCACCATGATTCCATTCATCCACTCAATTCTGCTTTTGAAACTCTCCCATCTGGTCGACGACTCAGAATGCCCCTGGCACGCAAAAACTGTTACAAGAGATCTTTTGTTCCGTCAGCCATAAGGATATTGAATTCTAGTGCCTAAACTTGCTGTTGTATATCATGCATGTCCAAGGATGTCATGGATCAGCTGATTAAATGAGCAATTGTGTGTGTACATGCGTGTGATGAAATTGAATTGATGGGATAGCAATGATGTACAGTATGTACAAACATGTTTTATATGTTTTACTTGTCTCATATATTAATAATTTGTCTTATTGTTTATACCTTAACAGTGTGAGCCCCCCGCAAAAATTTAGTTTTATGTGATACATTTAATGGACAATAAAGGTTTTCAATTCAATTCAATTCAACTACAAGCATTGGGCAGAATGTGGACTCGAAGTGGCTGGACACATTGCAAGGAGACGACAACAGCCTGAATCAATGGCTACACACCGTCATAATATTACATAAAATTAAGCGGTTTTACATGTTTTGTTCTACCACACGTCATAAGAAGAACCAAAATTACATCAATTAAGGGTGATTATTACGACTGCGATGGTGAAGAGGAAATGATGAGGAGGATGACAAATTGATGAGGATGACGTCATGGTGGCTATTATAAGGATGATGAGGATGGGGATAATGAGGACGAGGATGAAGACGATTAAGATCATGGTGAGGAATATGATGATGGTAATGATGAGGATGATAATGACGAGTAGGAGGAGGATGCTTAGGGCACATTGATGAGGATGATGATAGGATGCTGGTGATGAGGATGTCGAGAATGACCATGGTGAGGAAGATGAGGATGATGCTGATAAAGGAAGAAGATGAGGAGGATCAGGTGAAGAAGATGATGATGATGTCGAGGATGATGACGAGTACGAAGATGATGAGGGTGCTAA
Organism: Lamellibrachia satsuma; assembly: GCA_033239005.1. Classification (NCBI taxonomy): domain Eukaryota; kingdom Metazoa; phylum Annelida; class Polychaeta; order Sabellida; family Siboglinidae; genus Lamellibrachia; species Lamellibrachia satsuma. Next base: position 1,897,826 of record BSQZ01000065.1, read on the forward strand.
GTAGGAGGGTAATGACAAGATGATGATTATGAGGCAGGTGATGATGACGATTGTGATGAGGGTTGTGAGTATGAGGACTACAACGATGAGAAAGAGAAATGTGTGGATGACGAGGATGGCGATGAGGAAGATGAAGATGACGATGAGGTTGGTGCGGATGATGATGATGCGGATAATGAGGAGAAGGGATGACGTCTATGACAAGATGAGGTTGATGATGAGGATGAAGATAGGATAAGGAGGAGGTGGATGAGAAAGACGTGGAAGATGAATTAGAGGATGGGGTAATGGTGATAATGAAGATGAAAACGATGAGGATGATGATAAGGATGGCAAGGAGGAGGAGGATAATACTGATGCGAATGATTATGTCAAGATGATGATGATTATGATGAGGGCGGTGAGGGTTTGGACTACGATGATGATTCCAAAATCACGCACCTTTGAGCCGACTGTCATAATTTCGAAAATAACATAGCTTTCATGTTTTAAATGTTTGACCTTGTCTTAAATTACAATGTTCAATTCTTTTCAGGTGACACGAAACCATTTCAAATGGAAGAAACGGCAAAAACACAATTTACTGTTGACCAGGTGCATGGAGGAAATGTTTTATGTACCATAAATAATAAACCGGACATGCTCGCTAAAATAAAACATTGTGCGTAAATGTGTCATGCGTAAAAATACATAGGTTAACGTTCGACGGTAAGATCTAAGCCAACTCTCGAAGTGTTCCATAAACGTTGGAAGTTGAATATGTCTTCACAGGTCCGTCCTCTGTGTTTTGAAAAGGGGGGTTTCGAGCATACACATATGATGATTTCACTAAAATGTTACAATTAAACACATGCTCTCAAAAAGGGGGTTCATTCGAAATCACCCCCCCCATGCATTGCAGAGGATGATAGCGATGACGAGGATAATAATGAAAAGAAAGATGGTGAAGATAAGGATAATGATGATTATTATAAGCATAATCAAGACGATCAGGATGACCAGGATGATAATTACGATTGCAAGGACGAGATGAGGATGAAGATTATGACAAGACGAGGAGGATACGGAGGACAATGAAGATGGCGCGGACAAAGAGGATGATGATGATAACAAGATGAGGCTGAGGATGACGATGGTTACGACGACGATGATAATGATGACAATATGCGGGGGATGATAACGATGAGTATGATGATGTGAAAAATGAGGAGGACAAGACGGTGATACAGATGATGATAAGGAGGTGTGTGACGAATATGGGGTGGGAATATGGTGGGATCATGAAGAGGATGAGAAATTTGCAGATAATGTGGATGACGATGATGAGGAAGAAGACGAGGATGGTGATGATGAGATGTTGAGGATGAGGACGATCATGATGGGTTGATGAAGAAGATAAGGATGATGATAGGATGTTGAAGAGGAGGAGGATAATAAGGGTGATAATTATAATGACAAGATAATGAGGATGGTGAGGAGGAGGAGTATGAAGTGGGAATAGTGATGAGGATAATGATGAGGATGAAGAAGTGGATTATGATCAGCGGTGGGTACTGTGGGGACGATGATGACGATGAGGACATTGAGGACGATGGGGCTTATGAGGATGGTGAGGACATCGAGGACGGTGAGGACTCCCAAATCACCCGCCTTTGAACTGACTATCAAGATTTCGGAAATAGTATTGTTTTCACGATTTATTGACAATTGAACACCAGGTGAAAAACAATTTTGCACAATGATAGAGATCATATTAATAGGCTCGATTTGAAAATAGCATTCTCCCAATTGTAAGCCGTTATCCGCAGTCCTGCTAAGTTTCGTTCTACTGATATACATGTATTCCGGGTACACGTAGATCAAACGGTGCGCCAATAAAAAGTAATTAATTCATAAAATCGCCAAACTCGATTGGCGCATCAGAAATGTTATAATAACAATATAAAAAAATAGCATGAGGTTCACATTTATGTTGAACACTGGTTAAAAGTCAATCAAGTAATTTTCTTGAAAACCCTTACGGTACTTATTATTGAAACTAGTTCTATAGTACACCTGGGTCTACTAATTTAACATTAACATGTTGAATTAACATTATTTTCTGACAAAATTTGGTTGGCATTCGTGATGCCAATGTAAAAGCTAGTGTTAGTGCTCCACAAGGTTGGTGCCCAAAAACCATATCTTATCTAGATATTATGTAGGATCACAACCTGATTGGTCAACCTTGCCAGCAAGCTATTGGAAATGTATAAACAGCACCTGTATACATCAGCCATTTTTTGACACGACCGTGGTTCCCCAGTTATTTGACCAGTTAATGGAAAATGTGAGGCCAGTACGTTCCAGCATGATATCCAATATGTTCTCTTAACTATCTGCCAGAGCACGCCACTTGAATATTTGGAATGACGCAGAGCCCTATTTTGGGCTGGGTTTGGCTGTATTGAAGTCAGTCCTCGGGTGGGTTTGGCCGACTTGAGGTCTAGAGGGTTTAAAGATGTTTAATGAATTTGATTTGTGTGCTAGTCTCATTTCAAATGAATTTTGCGAAAAAAAAAACAAATCTACCTACTATCCACTGCAACATGCTAGCTTGTTTGGGCAACTTTTGTATGTAATTTTTTTTTGTGAAATCATCAAGCTATTAAATTAGTAAATGCTTATTCAAGCATTAACTGAAGTGAAAATCTAAATGCTGAAAAATCACGATTTTTTTCCTTGGTAAAATTGTGTAACTTTGTCATGTGATCAGCGAGAGGATGGAGGTTATGCTCATGATCAGCATTCACCCACACAATGTTTAACATTTAAAATATCCACTATTTTGATCCTTACCAGAGCTAACAGCTAAAGTCAATTCTTTCGATGATTTAAGCAAAAATAGGCATTTTTATTAAACAGACTGCGCACATCACTAATCACACACTACACATCTGGACATTAGTGAATCGGATTCGCGGTGGGCTGAACCTTTTCAGGGAGCACCTTTAATGCAATATGACCATATAAGCGAAAAAGCTGCCTTTCGCAGCCATCGTCGACTATTGTAATCTACTTCCAATGAAGACTGTGGTCATTTCTTACAACATATCTCAATTAAGCTGTTGTCACTAATACAACCAACTGGAGCACAAATTAGGACATTTACCAAGTTAATAGTTGTCACATAATTGATTTGAAAAACAAAAGTTGTTTATTAAAGGTACGTTCTATTCATTTAGTTATGGCACGTGGGTAACAAGCATACCACGCCAATGTCCATGCCAGCGGTCGGCAGAAAGATTTGTCCCAGGGAGCTCCCAGCTAGCAAAATCTCATTGGGCGAATGAAGTTCAAACGTGTCTTTTTCACTGACCCATCATTTGGCTGTTTTTCATTGGCCCAGTGAGAATTAGCATACATAGGCCATGCCAAAAGCCAATAAAAACGTCATTGGTCTTTGCTAACAAAACCTGATTGGGCCAATGCTTGACATCCATCATTGTGCCAAACAAGGTTTAGGGCCATCATTGGCCCAGTCTATTTTGTTAACTGGCTGCAAAGCAAATTAAATAATTAGCATCTGAATAGTTGTCTCTGTCCTATTTTGTGAAGCTATATACAGTGGTGTTTTTTAATAATAATAGTATCAGATGGTCAAGTAATTGGACTGGAATAGTAGCTCTCTCCTCGAACATCATTCTCTCTTGACATAGACAGGCTGAAACAAAGATATCTTCTGAATACCTCTTTATTTAGCAGATGGTCTTTATATACACTCAAGCCTGTCTTAAGCGACCGCTTAATGAATGGTTGAAAGTGGTCTCTTAACACAGGTGGTCATTTAATGCAGGTAATTTAACAGGTGAGTCTTGTAAAAGGAGAAGTTAACTGTGGTCATTAATAACAGGTGGTCTCTTAATGATCTATCCCTGGTGGTCAGTGCAGGTTCGTATGTGGCTTGGTCCCCAGTAAAGACAGTCCATATGTCATATAACATGGCCGAGTCATCTCACATTTCAAAATAACAGGGTTTGTTGGAGATGCTCGAACCATATTGCTAAATGTGGTCAAATTTGAACATGAACATGTACCCCATGAACATGTACCCCATGAACATGTACCCCATACCGCTTGGCTTTGGGGTAAGGGATCGAACGGTCAATAATGTTGTTTAAAAGTTAAGGATTCCAATACTTTTTGTATTCCTGTAAGTTAGATACATCGGATAAACTAATTCAGTAAGTTTTATACACGTGGCTCAATAAATATGACCCAGAATTGTTTTTGCAATTTCTAAACACAAACACTATTTAAAACCTGACCTCGTAAATTAAGCTATATTTCAACTGAAGTTGTTTGAGCTATTAATAAAAACTCATTCAATATCTATTTGGGTTGTTAAAAGTTTTGGTAGCACTTTTACAGCACTATGTTGTGTGTTGAACACTTCTGGGTACAATTGAGGTACCAACTAATTGTCCATATAATGCATTATATAATTCTGAAAAGTTTTGTTGTCTTTTCTGTTCTATACACGAATTTTTTTTTACATATGTTGATATAATGAACTTCTATAGTTCCTAAGTCATTAAGCTCCTCCATAAATATTATGCCTCCTCTGCTAATGTGATTACTAATTACTTTTACTTTCTGGTCAATTATATATAGTATTATATTATATTATATATATGAGTAATAGTTCATATATTATAGTATTTTATATATATATATATATACACACACACGGAAATGTGTATTAATCAGATAATCACATCATTTAATAACAAGAAAACTCAAGTTTAGTTTGTATTGTGATAACATAACAGTTACAACAACAGTTGCCTACAGTTTTATACCGACTGGTGGCTTTATTTTATTAGTTAACAGCTGCCTTAGAACATGACCTGCCCAAAAATTCACCAAGCAGTTGGGCCGTGGGCTGCAGGTTGCCGACTCCTGGCTTAGATTTTAGCTTTGAATGTAACTTATGTATTTTTACATGCAAAGTTCATATCAGTGACTGCTCAAGCAATTATCTAGATTGCTTTTATGCATCTTAATGGATCATTCGAACAGGTGGGAAAGGACCACATTGTGGAAATAATTTAATGAACGCATTCATTTTCTTTAAAATTAATATAGAATAATACATTGTCATTTGTCCTTGTCAATGCATCAGATTGTCATGGTCGTAATCATACCTGTTTGAATTTGTTGGGTGTGCATAAAGGGAGACATGACTATTTCATGAGAAATATTGTTCGATCTTCAATATTTTTAAAAATACAGCTGTATTACAAATTATCAATATAAAATACAGATACTGATCTTTATAAAAAAAAGTATCTAAATATATAAACTATTCTTATATATATATATATATATATGTACAGAACAAACGAACAATGCATACAAACATCACATCCACATTGACTGTGCAACACTTACATCTATTGTGTGGCATAGCAATGTCAACGGTACACTGAGACAAACGGAGTAGCTTAGCTAAAACAAAGACACAACAAGATCGTCTATGATGCACTGTGGAGATGTGTTGACAATATCACAATCATTAATACAAAGCATCCTGTTAAATGTGCACACAACAGTGCACATGGAACTGGCTTGCCGTGAGCATTAACATGTAAAAAAGCCACGCACTGTCATGTTACAGATGTCATAAAATTATGTTGTATTGCACAAAACATGGTGAGTATGTCACAATGAAGTGTCTGACCATCACATGTGCTAACTGTCATCAACCTGCACATCTTTGTTAAAAATGTCATACAGATTTAGGAAGCTGTTGAATATTGGGGCCCAAAGGTGAAGGCTGCGAGCATATTGGGAGCCAAAGAATACTCCCACACGCAAAAAAATATTGGGGGGGTGGCCCACCTAGCACCCTGGTTCCGACTCCTATCCATGAATGAATGAAAAGTCACATGATTAAAATGTCATACATGTTTCAAGGCACTGGAATTAGTTCAAAATGTCATAAAACAAGCTGCAATGGTATACTTCCATGTCACATATTCTAACTGTCATAAAGCTGTGTTGTACTGCACAGTCACCTCTTCCATCAGCAACTTGCGATACAAACTGATGTACCGTGCTGCCTCCGTTGTTTTTGGAACAATGAATTTATCACAGAACTGAGGTCGACTTCCTATGGCTGGTAGTTCGTCCTGTAGTCCAAGTAGCCGCAGAAAACCCAAGACAAAGTCGTAGCAGTTGTTGTCTGTCTGCGAATACCTGCGCAAAAGAAGGACACGTTGCGTGCGTGTGTGTATGTGTATGTGCGTGTGTGTGTGTGTGTGTGTGTGTGTGTGTGGTGGTGTTTGGTGTTGGTTGGTTGGTTGTGGTGGTGGCGGGCATGCATGCGTAAATCAGTCCGAGGATGGACTAGGTGTGACTGATAAATGTGAAAGTTATATCTGGTACAGGGTTTTCCAGGAAAGATTGAAATTCATGCAATTACTTATTCTGTGAACATGTAGACATTTTTTTTTACAGAAAATGGTGTACAACAGCTATCTTTTCAACTTGTTTAACCAGCTAATTTCAATCTTCAAAACACAATCAGCTGTATGAATTCTGCACAAAACATCAGATATAATTATAGTGAATGGTAATTAATTAAAATAATTTATAATTTATGGTTGAATCAGACTACAAACTTCACAAAAAAATTTACACAAATGTAAAAAATAGCCATGTTATCCAGCGGCACACACTACCTGCATTCTAACATTGCAATTTTTACTTTCACTTTATTTTCAAAAAATTTGTAAAATATAAATAGTGCATATTTAAAGGTGCCTAATCAGTTCAATTTTTTTCCTAGTCTCATTTCAAATTAAGTTTGCGAAAAACCAAACCTACCTAGTATCCGCTACAACATGCTAGCTCGTTTGTGCAACTTTTGTATGTTGTTTTTGTTAAATCATCAGACAAACTATTAAATTAGTTAATGCTTGTTCAAGCATTTACTAAAGTGAAATTCGAAATGCTGAAAAATCACAATGAAATTGTGTAACGTCATGTGATCGGCGAGAGGACAGAGGTCACACCCATGATCAGCAATGACCCACACAGTGTTTACCATTTTGGATATCCCCTATTTTGATCCTTACCAGATCTAAAGACTAAAGTCAATTCGTTTGATGATTTAAAAAAAATAGGCACTTTTTTATTAAATCAACTGTGGATGTTACATAAGCTATTCAAGCACTGCATATCTGGACACCAATGAACCAGATTTGCGATATGCTAAATCAGTTGAGGAAGCCGTTTTAATGGATATTTGTTATTCAATGCTTTCGTGCTGTTTATAGGTTTAAAGTATCTTTTGTAACGTACTTTTACTTATATGCCGAGCTATCTGCAGTTTTGTGTTTTATAAATCATTACAACTAAGAATACTTGTTTGGGACAGTGTGATGAACTTAGTCAGTGTGATGAACTTAGTCAGTGTGATGAACTTAGTCAGTGTGCTTACTTTTCTGGATGCCACGTGTCATAGGCAGAATGCTGCTCCAGTTTGGGGTCCCACAATGCAATGCACTTTTCGTCATACTTCTGTAACACGGGAACACAAACACACTGATCCCAGCCTTCCAGACTCCGATTCACTCCTTTCTCATTGTAGTCATATACAGCACCTGTAACCACACAATAAAATGTCATCGTAATATTCCATCGTAATTACATTGCGATAGATTAGGAAACGTCAACGAGGCAATGCAAGCTAGGTATTATATGTGTATGCCCCCAAAAAAGTTTATATAGCAATATTCAGGTGACTAAATTTACTATATTCATTTATGCTATCATGTAGATTCTTTGCTATTTCTTGAGTTTTGACACATTGTGGTCTTTGAGTCTGCCATTAGTTTGGTAGTCAACTTCAAGTCTGCCAATTCATGTGGTCTTCAACTTCCAGTCTGCCTATAGTTGTGGTCTTCAACTTCTGGTCTGCCAATAGTTGTGGTCTTCAACTTCTGGTCTGCCAATAGTTGTGGTCTTCAACTTCCAGTCTGCCTATAGTTGTGGTCTTCAACTTCTGGTCTGCCAATAGTTGTGGTCTTCAACTTCCAGTTTGCCTATAGTTGTGGTCTTCAACTTCTGGTCTGCCAATAGTTGTGGTCTTCAACTTCCAGTCTGCCTATAGTTGTGGTCTTCAACTTCTGGTCTGCCAATAGTTGTGGTCTTCAACTTCTGGTCTGCCTATAGTTGTGGTCTTCAACTTCTGGTCTGCCTATAGTTGTGGTCTTCAACTTCTGGTCTGCCAATAGTTGTGGTCTTCAACTTCTGGTCTGCCAATTCATGTGGTCTTCAACTTCTGGTCTGCCTATAGTTGTGGTCTTCAACTTCCGGTCTGCCACTAGTTGTGGTCTTCAACTTCCAGTCTGCCTATAGTTGTGGTCTTCAACTTCTGGTCTGCCAATAGTTGTGGTCTTCAACTTCCGGTCTGCCAATAGTTGTGGTCTTCAACTTCTGGTCTGCCAATAGTTGTGGTCTTCAACTTCCGGTCTGCCAATAGTTGTGGTCTTCAACTTCTGGTCTGCCAATAGTTGTGGTCTTCAACTTCTGGTCTGCCAATAGTTGTGGTCTTCAACTTCCAGTCTGCCTATAGTTGTGGTCTTCAACTTCTGGTCTGCCAATAGTTGTGGTCTTCAACTTCCAGTCTGCCTATAGTTGTGGTCTTCAACTTCTGGTCTGCCAATAGTTGTGGTCTTCAACTTCTGGCCTGCCAATAGTTGTGGTCTTCAACTTCCGGTCTGCCAATAGTTGTGGTCTTCAACTTCTGGTCTGCCAATAGTTGTGGTCTTCAACTTCTGGTCTGCCAATAGTTGTGGTCTTCAACTTCTGGTCTGCCTATAGTTGTGGTCTTCAACTTCTGGTCTGCCTATAGTTGTGGTCTTCAACTTCTGGTTTGCCAATAGTTGTGGTCTTCAACTTCTGGTCTGCCAGTCGTTGTGATCTTCAATTTCAAGTCTGCCAATTATTGTGGTTATCAACTTCAGGTCTGCCAATTGTGTGATCTTCAATTTCAAGTCTGCCAATAGTTGTGGTCTTCAACTTCCGGTCTGCCAATTGTTGTGATCTTCAATTTCAAATCTGCCAGTTGTTGTGGTCATCAACTCCAGGTCTGCCAATTGTTTTTAACAAAACTAACCAGCTTTATCCATTGCCGATACAATCTACCACCATTTCACTGATTATTAAATTAAATACAATTTAAGAAAACATATACCCGGGGTACATGTAAGAACAGTGGAACAGAGGAAGGCCACTGAAAAGGTGTAGTGACCAGATGATACATGGCTCCTGCTGTTGACAGCAGAGTGACATGCCATAAATAGAACAGGAAGGATTGGTGCAATCCCAAAGGACAGTGTTTAAGTCAAGTAAGACATAAATGTAAGATTATGTGTGAAACTGTGAGTGAAAGGAAGACTATTTTTGTAAAACACTAGTTAATAAAGTAAACAGTAGTGCAGTACCTAACGTTGGGTTCTGTAGAAATAATAGATGGAGGGTATTTCGCTAATCAAACAATACACTGTGCTGATGTTGTGGGGTTTACAAAACCTGCCACAGGTCTATGGTTATGAATTTCTATGTGTTCAATATTTGGGACTTGCTGTACTTTCAAGCTACAATAAATAATTGATAGTGACAGGACAGTCTTTAACGTGCTCTGTGTGATTTAAGGGTTAGAATTTTAAAGGTTTGAAATTTAAAAAAATTTATTGGTAGTTATTGTTATCTATGGAAATTTATTTAATTAAATTAGGAAAAAATACACTTTTCTATCCCCACATTCTTACCTCTAGAGTCAGTCACACCAACGTGTAAATTAGCAGCATTTGAATAATCTCTACAACAGAAGAGGTCGTTATTAGAGGTTAACACTGATGAACAAATTAACACATGACTAGGTTACACCAGGACTGAAAGTCACATTACCACATAATAGTTATAATTGTGGGGTGAACTTTTACTTTACATAAAAATTACCACTTAGAGTTGCCAAACTTCTCCTACATTTACCTCATATATACACATGCAGGGCTGGGTCCAATTATGTAATTGTAATTGATTACAGCAAAATCGTGTAATTGTAATTGATTATGGTTTCAAAATGTTGCTGTAATTGTAATTGTTATATTTTGTATAATTGAAATTTTATTTCAATTACAATCAATTACAATCAATTACAGTACGTTTCATATCACAAACTACCTGAACGAATTGTCAATAAAAATATAATTTAAGTCTCACATGAGTTGAAAATCAAGACTAATAATAACACCTGCTTATATATTTACATTTAAGTCTCAGTATTCACTGTCTGGTGGGTACTGGTCAGTGGTGCTAGTGGTGGGTAGCCTTAGCAATTAGCCTTTTCAGTAAGTTGGTAAGAGCCAGGAAGCAATAAACAATGCACAGACATTCAGTGAAACATTGCAGAGTTAGCAAGCCAATTACACCCCTTGTGTTGTGGTGGGTTGGAGACACGTCAGGTGGCAAGGACCATTTATATTCCCATTCCCAACTCACACAAAGCAAAGGGCAGACCAATTAAGAATGTCAGCTTAGAGCAGGAGCTACAATCTCAAAGTAAACACATCAAACCCTATTATTAGTATTTTCCAACGAAAAATTTAAGAAATGCGCACGGATAAATGTCTGCATTGGAATATGTCCTGTAGGATTATGTCTGGATATTGCATTGTATTTTTATATAATAAAAATATGTTTTAAACAGCTATCTTTTTATTTAGTATAATTCAAAGTCACAATTCAACAAAATGTACAAACATTACCGTTATATTTGTTTATCAATTGTGTAAAAAATATTGAAATTAAGCAAAACGCGCAAAAATACATAATTAACAAATGCTGAATATATTTGGTTCCGCATAATGTAATTGCAATTGTAATTGAAATTGAAACAGTGTAATTGTAATTGATTTAGAAAATTATGACTGTAATTGTAATTGAAATAAAAAATGTAATGTAATTGTAATTGATATAATTTTGTGTAATTGGACCCAGCCCTGTACACATGACATGATTGGCACCCCAACATTATTTCTTATAACCACCCAAATTTACATTTAACTTTGCTACATGCCAAGGCTTCACAGGAACTCTGTTTGGCATTACTACTATAACTGCCAATACTTCATAATTTTTACCATTAAATAATAGGTAAAATTCAGAATTTTGGTCTGATTTAATTGTAATATTTTTACATGTATTATTGAAAGCCTCATGTTGCATTTAATGTGTATTATGATTTTATGGAGCATTACTGACTAGTTATAACATCAATAATAGTGGCGATGCCATGCAAGAGTACCTGTGTCTGTGAACCTCATACATCACGAAGACTCAACATTTCACAAAAACGGTGGTCTAATGCTGCCGGTTCAACCCTTGGGCAATTTTGTTCACCTCACTTTGCTTGTATCTCTCAGAAGAGACACTAAGAGCCAATTAAGCCATGGCATTGGTCGATCCCTTCTATCTGTTGTCCATGCAAAAATCCCACGCAGGATAATGGAGAAAAAAATGTCGTGACTCGTGGATTCACTCATTCTAGAGAAGGAAAACTCTGAAAATATTACTCCTATGTAAACCCAATACAGGACTGTTTGGAGTTAAATGTCATAAGTCATGATTAGGTCAGAAAGAAAAGTAAAAAGGTAGTAAAGAAAGTTTATGACAATAATTATTTATAAGTCAACATTTATGCTACTGTCTACTACTGAGAAGCACTAATTTAGTCAACATTATGGTATTATCCTCAACTGCGTTACTTACTCCAGGAAAGTGCCGTGTGTAGGCTTCAAGACAACGCAGTACCGTGCTTCGAGAGAATGTAGGAAAGGCGACGGCAGACGGAAGGGTGGGATTTTCATAGGGGTTGTGTACACATCACCTTGACAAAGCGGGCACGTCGGTGGCAAGCTCAAACATAATAAGGTCGCGTCTGTTTGGCAGTGTTGAAAACACATAATTGGATCGCTAGCCATAGCACCTGTCACTAAACAACCACCGATTTCACATTTCGAACGTAAAGTTATGTGACTTCGGCTTCCGTGTTTACATTTTTGTGGGCGCCGCCATCATTGAATTGACCCATTTCACGCTCCATTGACATTTATGCCTCATAGGCATCAATTAACTTCTATGTTAGACACTGGCTAATGATTGGCAGTGTTGGAAATATACACCCCGACCGTTAGGCAGCGTCTTTATCACTAGCAGAGCAATCATCACAAATTAACACCCGCATTTCACCCATCGAAAAGTGAATGTTACTTAGGCCTACATTTAAAGTAATAGGCATTTGCAAGTGTATAAACGTCATTTAACTTAGGAGGTCATTTACTCACGTTTTATTTTAATCAGCTAAAATTAAAATTATTCCAACATTGTTGAGGTAAACGTCAATAATAGCATCAACTATCATAGAAGTGTTTGTGGTGATTTTTTTTAGCAAATATGCACGATGAACCGGTCTGGACTTATTTTATGATCACTCACTAGATGTTTAAATCACGCATGGCTGTGTCTCTATATAGTGTCTGGAAATCGGCATTGCCTATCACAAGGTGGTGAGAATGAGTGCCAGTGTTAGCTTGTAATGAACGGGGAGGGATCAAAGTATTTTTATTGACAGTGACCAACTTTACTATAATTCTACATTATTATCTTATAGAGACGTGATGTTCACATATCAATATTGCTTCCTCTTTGGCTTTCTGGAGAACATACCTCTTGCTGGTGCCACTGTAATACATATCCTAGGTTCACTAAAATATACTGTTCAATTCTTCGATTTCTATGAAGGGTTAATTGACACTGGAGTGTTTGTACACAACAATTAACAGCTACATAAGTAGCCCATCAGTGATGAAGTTATGTTGGATTGCTTAACGTGTAGAAACGTGTAAAACTGTTGTGTTGGTGTGTGTTTGAATGACATACCTAATAATCTTGTATTTACCATTTACAATGCTGATGAAAGAGGAACCATAGTTTGTTTGAATATGTCTGCACACATTGCAAGCTTAGCCATAGATGTCCATATATACCAGCATATATTTCCCTTCCTGGCCCACTCTGTCACGCACAAATCAACATTGTGTCAGTTTTTATGTCCAGTTCTGGTTATTTTTAGCAGGATAAAATAATTCTTAGGCATATAAATTGAGTTGAAGTTGAATCGGGAATATCACATAAATCGCATTAAAGGGAAAGTCACTGAGGAATTGGTATAATCAGGCGAGTTAGAAAATAGCTAAATGAAATAACTTTTTTGACTCCCTATTGTAATTGTATTCAAGCATGTATATGCATTTATGCGACAGTGGAAAGAGCATGTTCACATTGTTTAAACCAATCAATTATAACTGTACTATTAAATTATGCTTAACAAGATGTCGACAGCTGACAAAATTTGTATTAGAACTATACTTTTGCAAAACTAATTGACTATTATTGTATAATAACTAAAGTACGCACCCTCTTGCCTTGTGATGAGGTATTATCTTTAATAAGTTTCTTGTATTATGTTCGGTCAATGTGGAATAGTTTCTTACTCAAACACTGGTGTTCCGCTCCGTGGGTTACCAATCACGAACATACTTTTGTCAGGCATATGTATTACGCGTACACACTGTTCACACATATTGTTACATGTATCACATGTATTACATATCAAGAAGGTTTACTCCAAATTGCCCATTACTAAATTACTGAAACTCCCTCCTCAATTGATTCAGGCCATCATGAATCAGATTTGTATGAACAGTTTGAATTCTAGAATTGTTTATCTCTTGCAGACAAGTCATACTATGGAATCAATGCTATGGAATCTGTCATGTGAAAATGTTGTGAACTCAAAGTCTCATTGGTAAATACTGTGTACACCATCTCTCATGATTAAATGCTGTGTACCCCATCTCTCATGAGTAAATGCTGTGGCCTCCATCTCTCCTCAGTCAATGCTTTAGACTCAATCTGTCATGAGTACATGCCATGTACTCCATCTCTCTTGAATAAATGCTGTGTACTCCATCTCTCATGAGTAAATGTTGTTTATTCCATATGCTGTGTACTGTATTTCTCATGAGTAAATGCTGTGGACTCCATCTGTCATGAGTACATGCCATGTACTCCATCTCTCTTGAATAAATGCTGTGTACTCCATCTCTCATGAGTAAATGTTGTTTATTCCATATGCTGTGTACTGTATTTCTCATGAGTAAATGCTGTGGACTCCATCTCTCATAAATAAATGTTGTGAACTCCATATCTCATGAGTAAATGATGTGGACTCCACGTCTCATGATTATAATTATGCTGTGGAACTGTGATGAAGAAGAATGGGAAATAAAAATCGGTGACCGGTATCTGTGCCAACCTAATCCTGGACTGCAGGGAAAAGCAGGAAAGCAACAAATCCATCTCTCATCAGTAAATGCTGTTGTCTCCATCTCTTATGAGTAAATGCTGTGGACTCCATCTATAAAGAGTAAATGTCATGTGCTCGATCTCTCATGATTAAATGTTGTGTACTCCATCTCTCCTGAGTAAATGCTGTGTACTCCATATGTCATGAGTAAATGTGGTCTCCGTCTCTAATGAATATATGCTGTGGACTCCACATCTCATGATTATATGTGTTGACCAGTGATGAAGAAGAACAGGAAACAAAAATCGACGATCGGTGTCTGTTCCAGCACCACCCAGGACCACAGCACAATTCCATCTCTCATGAGTAAATGCTGTGGACTCCATCTCTCACGAGTAAAAGCTGTGAACTCCATATCTAATAAGAAATGTGCACCCCATCTGTTATCTCCAACCCTCATGAATAAATGTTATGTACTCCATCTCTCATGTTTAATTGCTGAGGACACCATTATCTTAAATTACGACCGTTCATACAAATTTCAATTATTTTATTGGGTCACACCCTCATAAAAAATGTAACTTCCACATTTTAAAATATAACTTTCCTAAAGAAACAACATTGTTATGATAGTTATTGTAGTTATCATTAAGTGCCAGCAAGGCATTGCTGCACTTGGAACACTGTCGTAAAGCACCACGACTTACTGTTTATTATTCTCGATTCGCATTAGTTGATCAATCGGCATCAGTTATCGTTTACTTAACTGGCCTAAATTATTACGGCTTTATGCCGACGGTTTTTACAGCATTTTTGTACCTGAATGCGTTCCTTACATCATTCCGCATATGTTCCAATAAAAAAGTTCATATATTCTTTTAAAATATTGTGTTTTAGGCCACTTTTAATCAGTTTTACACATCAAAACGGCGGAGCCGATTGCATTATAAACATGGCGCGTGTGCGATTTGCGCATTAGTCACGCCTCGGTGCCATCAGAACCGCGAAGGCGATGTTTGTGTGTATGGGGCATACAATTACGCAACGTAAAAAATTAAGAGAAATTTTTTTTAGAAAATAGGCTCCAAAAATGTTTCAGACGAACAAATTCTAGAAAAAAATTAAAACATTCTCCACAGTTTTCATATTAAACGCAACATTTGTAGAGCACATACAATCACCTATAACGTAATATTTCATATTCTATTTAATGGAATATTCGATGTTGCAAATATTATTTGTATGAAAATTATGTGGTCGATATTAGATGTTATGCGCATGCGCAACTGCAAGGGGACATCTCATTGCATGTCATTGTAAATATAATTAAATTTAAAAGAATGCATGGGTTAAATTATATGTTGTTTGATGAACAAATATTATTGTTTTTGTAATTAAAAATTATACTGATGATATTGCATGTCAACTTTAAAGGGACGACTCATTGCATGTCATTAACATAATTAAATTAAAAAAGAATGCATGGGTTAAATTATCTGTCGTTTGGTGAGCAAAGTTTATTGTTTTTGTAATTAAAATATATACTGATGATATTGCATGTCATGCACATCTTTAAGGATGGAGGGAAGGAGTACTTAAATGTGTTGTGGGATGACAGCCTTGACTTCCTGTACACATCAAGGCTTTGGCGTTTTCAGTGACATCCCACCTATTGTTCTAGGACATATTAATAAATTTAGGTATCTCCAATATCACCTTATATGTTTACTATGTTGATACATAATAATGTATAGACAACTAGAATTGTGTCGCCATCTATACATGTTTTATTTTTATAGAACACATGATGGGACAATTAGCAAACAACGTGCTGGGACAATTAGCAAACATTCTAGTGTTGCTAACTTTATGGACAGTTTATGTTTCACTGTGCATACATGCATTATTATTATATTGTACCACAACTGTTGCCAACTGACTTGTCGTGTATATACGTTACGTGAAAACTACTGTCATTAAATACTTTTATCCCAGCTCTGCCATCTTGTGTTTCACACAAAAATTTTATTAAGTCAACTTATATAAATTTAAGTCAATTTATATAAATTTACAATTTAATGTACTCTCTTTACATTAACATGTTCATTTAAATAATTTTAAAATAATAATTAAATTATATGCATATTCATATTTTGGGGAACACCAAATACATATTTAGTTTTTTTTTTATTTCTAAACTGGCGAGTAACCAAACCACATATGTATTGCTTTTTACGTATATGCTGTGTCTATGTGCAGTTGTAGTATCAATGGATTTGTCTGAATACACATTTCTTGATCGAATGACTGATAACACATTAACAGCTCACATCCAGCGGATACACAATCCTGTGCATTCAATGTGTATTCGACGGTTATGCGCCAGTCAAGGCAGTATGTGCAAATGCCACACAATTTCTTTTGTGCAACTGCCTCGATGTAAATACTTACTAAATAGTGTTAATATTTAGTCTTGGACAAGGATTTCCTACAGCAATTTACCTTATTTCTGCATGTGCTTACATAGGGGTATATATACGAAGCGTTAATCGGAACAACAATAACAGGAAAATTGTATAAAGCCTGTGCCGGATTAGCCATGGTACAGGTGGTGTACTCGTACTCAGCACTCACCCCTCCTCCCACAATAAAGATGTGTAACTAATTTTTTACAATGCAAATAAAGGTTATTACATATACCGCATGTTGTATTTTTTTTGTAGTTATGTGAGGAAGTTTTTTAGTCCTAGTTTCCATTTAGGTAGGGGAATTATATCCGGAGTAGGTGTGTCTGTATAGCTACATTACCATCTCCGGACAAAATAAATGTATGTTGTGATGTAATGCTGGGTCTACTGATTTTGTATAATAAAAAGTGTAAAGATCATCTTATAAGCAATTAGCCACATCACTGGTATTTCTCCTATTCAATATATATGAAGTGTCAACATGTACGTGACTGAATTATTTTAAATAAACAAGATGCGGACAAATTATGTTGATATATTAAATGATAAATTAATGTTATATATTTTGTTGAATGTGTATATGCGCAATGAAAGGATGCTTTTAATTCACGTGTATTATGATAAAGTAATTAATGTTATTTAATATGAACAATTAAAATTGTTTCTCAAGCTATATCTTCTTCCCATTAATCACTGGCAAGGCAGTACTACATCACGATTTCTCTGCAGGATATTGCTGCGAAAACGGACAACACAGAATACCTCCCTCCCTCCATCCCTCCCAACAATACTCCTCCCCATCAGAAGGAAACCAGACGTGAAAAAAAAAACTTTTGTTCACCAAACGACAGATAATTTAACCCCTGCATTCTTTTAAATTTAATTATATTAACAATGACATACAATGAATTGTCCCTTTAAAGATGCGCATGACATGCAATATCATCAGTATGTTTTAATTACAAAAACAATAACCTTTGCTCGCCAAACGACAGATAATTTAACCCATGCATTCTTTTAAATTAAATTATATTTACAATGACATGCAATGAGATGTCCCCTTGTAGTTGCGCATGCGCATAACATCTAATATCTACCACATAATTTTCATACAAATAATATTTGCAACATCAAATATTTAATTAAATAAAATATGAAATATTACGTTAGAACACACTATATGTGCTCTACAAATGTTGCGTTTAATATGAAAACTGTGAAGAATGTTTTAATTTTTTTCTAGAATTTCTTCGTTTGAAAATTTTTTAGAGCCTATATTTTGTAATTTTTTTTCTCTTAATTTTTTTTATGTTGCGTAATTGTATGCCCAATACACACAAACATCGCCTTCGCGGTTCTGATGGGGCCGAGGCGTGACTAATGCGCAAATCGCACACGCGCCATGTTTATCATGCAATCAGTTCCGCTGTTTTGATGTGTAAAACTGATTAAAAGTGGCATAAAACACAATATTTTAAAAGAATATATGAACTTTTTTTTACTGGAACATATGCGGAATGATGTAAGGAACGCATTCAGGTACAAAAATGCTGTAGAAACCGTCGGCATAAAGCCGTAATAATTTAGGCCAGTTAAGTAAACGATTACCGCCAATCCTTTATCAATTACATGTAAATTATTACGTTGATTTCCTTTTACATGTAAATTATTACGTTGATTTCCTTCCTTGCATTTTAGTAACTCGATGCTTTCATTATATCACTCTACGTTACTTCCAAAACAAAAAGGCTATATAATGTTAGTGTTTTATGGCACTATGTGAAGATGGCGCTATGTAGATATCATATTTTATTAATATTATTTTGGTGGTGACGTTCTCGAAACACCAGTGCCAGCAGCATATTAATATTTTACGAAAATTCCCAATTTGTTGGAGGTATGTGATTTTGACGAAACTTAACTTGTTCACACATTGGCAGCATAGTAGCAGTGAATGTCATGAAGTTGTAGGATTTTTGATGGTCAAGTTTTCTACTAATCATGCAAAACGTTAACAGACGTTAACAGTTAACAAAACAGACGTAGCCAGTTAATTGCTGATTCTAACTTTGAGTTAATTCCTCATTGGCTGAACAAGAAATGACAGAACAGGTACTCTTGTGCTAGCATCTGTCGCCTACAAAGTGAAATACTCTCACTCCAAATGGAGCAGCAGTGTTATTCAGAGACTAGAAAATCGCCTTGGCATTCATTCATTCATTCATTCATTCAATACAAGAATTTTCTCTGTCTTCACTCTTGCATCTGTGTAATTCTCATGATACAGATATTGTCATAGTAACTTTACAAAATGTTCATTAGATGTAAGGACAAACCTACATGTTCTTTATTTACTCTAATGTAGATGAGTTTATCGTTTCAGCTAGTGATATATTGAAACCCACGAATGAACAACCTTTCAAGATGCAGTAAACTGTTGTGTAATGAGGCTAAAATAACATGTTTCATCTATTAAAAATTAAACAATAAAAATATCTAATGAATGTTGAAGATCTTGCACCAGTTGATTCATTTAAAACTGAGGTAATAAATGATCAAACACATCATTTCATAGATAGTTCTCAGTTAGTATAACATTCAAATATGACAGTCACATATTCAGACATTAACAAAACTGCATACAACGCTAAATAACAATTTGACATACTCCATGACATGTAGTAGTTGTTAAGTATTGTCTTTCCAGATCCATACCATCACAGTCAGCTGCGCTCTATGATGACAGAGAAAGAACTACATGATCACCTGAACTTTAAGATTACACATCCACGCACTAGGCAACGCAGCTAGCGACTCATCCCTCGGTCAACTCATGTCCTAAATCAATGACTGACTCACACACTGCGATCTAGCGCCGTTGATGCTCTCACCAAGTACAACCAGAAATATGTGAGTGAGTGTGTAACTTGAGAGATGATATATATATTGCCATTGTTTAATGCAAAGGAATATTAAAATTTTTAATGTATTTTTAAATGCACTGGCTATTTACCGAGCATATCTGGAAAAAACGGCCCATAATTCGTTATTTCCCGAGCAAAACGGAAGCTGATTTAACCAATCATAACGCAGGATGGAATACTTCCTATTCCCCCCTGCCAATTCAGAGCTGGTGCATTCATTAGCTTGGCCGATTTTGTCCACGATGGAGGTGGGCAGGAAGTTTGTCCGTTGGACTGATTTTTTCTAAATTCCTTCATGAATGGATGGCAGAAAACCATTGTCAGTTTTCCATTTCATCTTCAAGAAGCGTTCGTCAAGCCAAACGTATCGCGAAAGGCACCAATGAATATCCAGCGAAGCTCAGCTACAGCTACATCCGCTTGGTGTGCAAGCACTACAGATCATACCACAGTCACAGCACTGGTATGCGACCGAAACAGAGGTAAGTTTAATGAATCGCCGTCATCAAGTTTAATGTGTGTAATGAATGTAAGTGGACATTAGAGTCTGGCAGCAAGAAGTGAACAAAATTAGATCCAAAGAAGTGTAAGGTTACATTGGAAATCAGTATAATTACACATTTAAGCCTTAAGGTACGTCCACATGGTCCAGGGCCAGGGGATACGTCTGATGAAAGAAATTAGTGAATTCTAAGGCCTTAGCCCTCCGAAGGTTGCTCCCTACACTGAAGTATGTACATGCCGTGCAAATGCCCATGTTTTTGGCCATTTTTCTATTTGTCCGTAGAAAAAATGTAAATTTTCTCTATTTTTGCCCCAGTGATATATTTTCATATTGACCCTTATGAAAATATACCAGTGTATTCCATGGTAAATACCATGGTGTTTTGAAACAGGTTAACCATGATAAACCTTGGTAAATTACCATGGAAACCATGGTAATCCATGGTGTTTTGAAACATATAAACCATGATATGAAAATATACTATGATATATCATGGTATTTATCATGGTTGACTATGATTTATTTGTTTCAAAACACCACTGTATACCATGCATTTACCATGGTATATTTTTATACGGGGAAGAGGAAATTTCCCAATGAAACCGTTCTGCCCTGGCTTACCTTACATTTATAGATATAAGATAAATTGTTCAATAATTCTCTGTTGGTGACCCTAAATTTCGTGATTTCTCTCCAAGTGCTCTATGGGGCTTTGGTGGCACACCCCCACCGCTTAGGAATGGCAGTATGCCCCCCCCGGGCCTTAGGTTAGAATCGTGAAAGTGTTTCAGACTTGAACATAGTCATTCCCTAGTCATTGTAATATATCCTAAATCAAGATTGACCACTTCTCTGGAACCAGGTGCATGGTGCCATATCGCTTATTCCACCAGTGGAAATAAACCAGAATATGGGCCAAATTTCAATATCAGCAAGGAGAGGGCTGCAAGGAAAACAGCCATAGTAGAGAGGTGTTCAAACGGAGGAAAACTTCACAAACGGTAAATAAATCAGTACAACCACACATGGTTCACCTTAGATTTGTAAAAGAACTATCTGTACAGTTATGTATACCACTATAGCTAAGGCGTTTAACAAACTTGGCATAAAAATACCAAAGCATTGATTTGTGCTATATTTAAGAAAGGCAGTCTAGTAAAAAAAACTGAAATAGAGATATTAGTTTAATAAGTATAATGTGTAACGCAGCCAATGTGTAAATACAGGGAGCACTGTATTATAGACCATGTTAAAAATGCATATCAGTTTGGCTGTATTAAAAGACATATCACAACGGTAATACACCACAACTGCAAAATATTATGGATTCATTGACCAGAGCTTTAGATATGCCCTTTAATGTTTATTTTTTATGGTTTATTTGTTTGCAGATGACATAAAGGTATTTAGAAAAAATCAGTAGTCCATCTGACCAGTATATATTACAGGAAGACTTATATTATGTGACACTATGTTCTAGTCAATTATTATTAACATTGGTAGCTTGAATTTGATAAACATTGTTAATTAGTAGCACAAATCGTGACAGCAACATGAATCTTATATGGGATAACAACCATTCAAAGAACAGCCTTAGGTTGGCATCCCTGCTTTATGCCACACCTCACCTCACCTACCCTCTTCAGGCCCAGTGGCCCATAAGGCCGAAGTGCATCTCCTCCAGTTCACTCTGTCAGCTGCTACACGTCTGGCTTCGTTCCAGCTGTTCCAACCCAGTATGCGTCTTTCATTTTCAATAGTTGATCGCCATGTTGTCTTTGGTTGACCAACCTTTCTTCTACCTTCAGGCGTCCAGGTCAGTGCCATCTCACATTTGCTGTTCGTGTCCATTCATAGGATATGACCTACCCATTTCTTCACTTGACCTCGGTGCTGATTGCCTTCAATTTTGTTTTTGCGAGAATATCTCGATTTGATGCAACGTATGGCCATCGAATTTGTAGGATTCGTCTCAAGCACTTGAAAAAAATGTATTTAACTTTCTGTTGTCTTCTTCATTAATTTTCCATGTTTCACGTCCATACAACAACACTGGTTTAACAAGTGTGTTAAAAAGCTTCAATTTAGATCTCATTGTGTATATATTTGAACTCCATATTTGCTTTAGTTTCCCGAAGGATACCCTAGCTAGGTTTCGTCTCAAGCACAAAAAATGTATTTAACTTTCTGTTGTCTTCTTCCAGACCTGTCGTGTTCCTGAGAACAAAAAGAAGAGTTTTGTTGGATCTGGGTTGTCGGAAGAGTTTCTAGTTAACATCGGTTAGAGGCAAGGAAGTGACACTTTACTGTTTATCATGGTGCTGGTACTAATCACCAGGAAGATCAGCATAAAGGATTTTCTCAGGTAGGTGTTGTATGCAAACGATCTAGCCATGACAGCAGACAACAAACAAGAACTACAGGAAGTGTTGGAGGAATGGAAGGGGGTGTTCAAGAAGCACGGACTGAGAATGAGCCTGGAGAAGACAGAAGTGATGTGGGTTGGACATCAGTGAGAGGACTTGAACATTAGTTTGGATGATAAGGAGATCAACCAAGTTGATGGCTTTGTGTACATTGGAGGAATGGTTAATGAGGATGGGCATTCAGAGGGAGAAATGTGATGTCGGATACAACAGTGAGCGACTGCTCGGGGAAAGGTACAGCGAGTCATGTTGGACAGAAACATTTTGAAAAAGCTTAAAAGGAAAGTCCTGAGAGCTTGCGTTACACCAACATGCCTGTATCTGGAGACAGTGGCGTTTACAGAACAACATCAGCTGCAAGTTTGGTTCTGGGTTCGTCGAATAATAAGAACAAAGAGGTTTGACGAAAGAAGGATGAATGACCTGGAGCTGGAAATATGGGATATGGGGAAGGCCACATGGTAAGGATGGATGCAGACAAACTAGTAAAGAGAGTGGAAGAGAGAGGTGGAAAACATCAAGGATGCAAGAAAAGGGGAAGCGAACAGCTAAGATGGAAGGACTGCGTGAGGTTGGATACGAGAAGATCGGGGAAGGATGATAGATGGAGAGGGGGCGGCCGATAGAAAGGTATGGAAAGAAACAACAGAAAAAGTGACTCGAAAATATTTTACCTGACCCTAACCCATGTACAGCAGGGAACAAAGAGGAAAAGCACCGTTAGTTTGGTAAAAAAAGTTATGTTTGATAAATCCAAGAATATGGTCAACATTTTCATAAACAGTGTATAAATTGCTTATGACAAAAAACATTTCAATATAACATTTGCTAAATTTTACCACCCCTCTACAGACAATGTGTTGTGTGACTATGATGACCATTTTGAAACCTAGTGCCTGTGACAGTGACATGATTCTCTCCAGATCCTTTTTCTCATGACACATCTATCTCACAGACTGACTTATCTCACGTGTGACGAGGCTGCCATCGTTGTTGACCATGACGTTCCACAATTGGATAGTGGACTGGAAGGTGGCGGCCACCATCCTGTTACAGTTCTCCTGGCCAGTGGTGAGCACCTTGGCATTGAGGACCACCTGATCTATCAAATCCATCAGACAAGTTACATAGATCTGTAGATCTGCTTCAATGAAACAGTTCGCACACCCACACGTTGGTATTCTGTTGAGGAAAATTACAGATTCAATCAATCATATTTATCTATGTTTGAGCAATATGCATTTTCTCAGATAGTTGTTTTCATGTAAATGACGTACTTTTCTTGACTACAGCAGCTCATAAAAATAAAATATCCTTTGACAAGAAGTTGCTGAGGAAAGATGGGATGCAACAGGGCAGCTGAACAGGACGATTGGTGAGAAGCAGGGTGAGATGGGCAGGCGACATGGTAAGGAGAGTGGAAGAGAGAGGTGGAAAAACATGAAGGGTGCAAGAAAGAGGAAGCGAACAGCTAAGATGGTGTGGTATAGACGTACTGACATACGAAAGATAACACTCACGTTCTATCAGTAGCGTCCTATATTTATGTGCCGTCGTCTGGAATTCTGTCCCGTGTCACAGATGGTAAAATGTAGCTCTCAATCGACACGCAGGCCACGATTCTTGTCGGTCCCCTTGTGGGCCGCTCACCCACAATATTTTAACTGACCCTAACCCATGTACAGCATGGAACAAAGAGGAAAAGCACCGTTAGTTTGGTAAAAAAAGTTATGTTTAATAAATCCAAGAATATGATCAACATTTTCATAAACAGTGTACAGTTACATAGATCTGTAGATCTGCGAAGATCAAACAGTTCGTACACCCACACTTTTGTATTCTGCTGAGGAAAATTACAAAATCAATCTCATATGTATCTCTGTTTGAGCAATATGCATTTTACCATATGGTTGTACTCATATAAATGACGAACTCATTTTGACTACAGCATGCTCATAAAAATAAAATATCCTTTGACAAGAAGGGTGTACAGGGCAAGAATAAATAACAACATTAAACAAATCAAGCTGGTTACCAAAACAGAAGCCATTACCACTCAGCGCTAATACTGATGTATTAGAGTTTCTCAATCTAATGTGACATTCTCCCCTCCTCCAAAATTATCGTTACAGTTTTTGCAATGTCTGTTCCACTCATAATCCAATGAATTTGCAAGAGGATAATGAATGGCCTGCTTGCTAGGTGGTTATGTCTACTTATGACACCAACCTGTACCAACACAAACATTGGGGATAGGCAAGAGCGATCCGATTGAAGTGACCCTTGATATTGTTTATTAATTAAGGAAGCTCCAGCACATGATCACATAACAGAGTAAACTAATGAAATATAAATACATATTCCTTGCTCACTTACCATATGCTTCTGGGAACATATCAGCTGATGGATGCACAACAACCAACTCACTTCTTCGTGGTGATGTCCTACTCACGAAAGATGGAGTCCACAGCTGACCCATTGCGTCTGTAATGATATACACAGACGTCGTCATTTCATCCTCCCAAAGGCCAATAAATGAATAGGACAAATTTTCTACAGTTTATGTTAATGCAAGCCATGTGAATATATTAAAAAAACAAATTTACAAATATCTTGTTACATATAGGTGTTAAAAAAACTGTTTAGCTAAATGCTTCCTTTTCTGTCTGAATCAACCAATGGTTGCATTCCAAAAATATATATAATTCTAACTCGAGCAAACATTAAATCTATATTACACATATGTTGAATACTGGTGGAATGATAGGATGAACACTTGAAGCAGTATGCCGACGACCATGGAAGGATGAACATTTGCAGCAGTAAGAATACCCCAAAATCCCAAAATAGTCATCTTGGTGCACCCTGGGGCAAGAAAGCCACCCATATACCTGGGGCAGTTCTGTCTACAACTCCTTCCCCCGTGTTTTTAGTTCTGTCAAGTTTGAACGCCCTGACAGTACATGGCAAAGTCAGTTTAGGTCGCCCAACTGCCGAGTACAACAAAGATACGTCATGCCTGGACGATTCTGATCGAACGCAAGTTGAATGTTAAGCCTCTAACCATGCATAAAATACCGAAATAAGGAGTTATGTACCTTATTGGTTCGTTCATATAATTCAGACAGTGGGCGCTGTGGGCGCCCACTGTCTGAATAATAATACATACATACACACATGCAAATATCATGATAGTACACAGGCTATAATAGTTGTCAAGTAAAAATGGAGTTAGCACATAAAATATACCTTCCAATTTATAAATTGGTGAAATGTTATAAAAGTATTATATGCACGTATTTCCACAGTGACTGGGTGTGGTAGTGTTTGAATGTTTAGTGTCATTGTAAAATTAAAACAAATGCCTCTTTCCTTTGTTTACAGGTGATACAATTCAGAAAATAGTAATAAGTTATCGTACTCAATATAACTAGGATGCATGTAATTCCAAAAACAATGCCCCAAACGCGGCGGTGCTCAGAAGAGTTGCACGAGTCATGGTACCTTCGCTGACCCAGTCGCACAACCACAGAAAAAACTTTTTTGCTAGTAATGCAGTGGCGTGACACCTAGTAGAAGTTTAACAATGTAAGATTCATATAAGTTAGCATCTCTGATTGTATACCTGCCAATATTATCTGGACAATATCTCATCATTAACTCCACGGACAATATTCCAGAAATACTGTTTATGAGACAATATCTCTTCAGAAGTATATCCTGGATATTGTCCTGCTACTGCATTACACACAGAATGTCTGCAAATTGTCCAATTACCGAAGTTGACTTTCGGCTGGCTTTGCAGATGAAATCAGTATCAATATAACGTCGTTTTGGGTATCTATATTACATCGCTATTGGTTTCTACATAACGTCGCTTTATGTGTATGTACTTAAGTTTATATAACTAATATATCTCCGTGTGGTAGCGCCACCGTTAAGATGTGTGTCTTGCTGTTGACTGGTTCCCACCGTGTGGCGCCTCTGTTGTGCCCACAGCGCCCACTGCTAGCTATTGATGAGTGATGGAGTGCTGGCCTCAATTACACGAGTGCATATTCTCTAAAAACCTAAATTAAAACCTTAGCCTAATGCCTAGTCATAACTGTTATATTTCTCTGTCGCAACACATACTCCTCGACAATACCGCTGTTATAGGCCATACGCTACAGTCGACGGTAGGGATGTTGTCCACATTGATTATCGAAGCGTATTGATTCTAAATGGTGACAGTATTACATGTTTACACGCAGGATATGCTGAATGGCGCCACTGTCGACATATATGTCGACATAACCTTTAGTGTGAAAAGGATTACGTTCACAACGTTATCGGTGAGTGTTCTCGATGCGAACTGCGGGTTGAGCCGTAACCGTAGTCGATTTAAAACAACTGCGCAATAGGGCCGACTGTAAACGCTGGGGTGTGGTAACAGTCTTGATAATTAGCCAGTCGTAACGCATCACAAGGATAACACGTGACAACAAGTGCTCAGACACCCTGAAATGTCCAGACGCCACGCAGAAACAACGTGTACTCTGACGTATTCTTTTCCAATAAAGATCCATATGAAGCAGTCAGACGTGTACTACGCAGTGCGTCGTTTCTAGCTGACTGGTTAGACGACGTTTGTTTACATGTTTCTTTGGCGGACGGACGAACAGGAACAGAGAGACAGAGACAAAGAGAAACATAATTTAACACCAACAAATATGGGTATATAATTTGAATACCCAGTGTGCTTGAAGCACTCACACAAACAAACCATAGTTTATCTCAGGAGTAATTACAGATATGCATAATTATTGTATATAATATATGCTGTAGTAATACAAATTAAAAGTTTAAAAAAAACCCATCTGTTTTCCAGACCTCAGACAGCGTGTCATCTCCCGGACGCTATACCCTCTACAGATGTCTATTCCTCGATCGGTCCGCTTCTTCCCAACACATTTCCTCGGTCCGCGTGTTACCTCCCGTTATACTCTACACAGCCCATCCCCTCGGTCCGCGTGTCACCTCCCGTTATACTCTACACAGCCCATCCCCTCGGTCCGCGTATCACCTCCCGTTATACTCTACACAGCCCATCCCCTCGGTCCGCGTGTCACCTCCCGTTATACTCTACACAGCCCATCCCCTCGGTCCGCGCGTTACCGCCCGTTATACTCTACACAGCCCATCCCCTCGGTCCGCGCGTTACCGCCCGTTATACTCTCCACAGAAAATGTTCTCGGTCCGCGCGTCACCTCCCATTATGCTCTCCCCAACCCATCCTCTCGGTCCGCGCGCCACCACCCGTTATACTCTCCCCAACCCAACTCCTCGGTCCGCGCGCCACCACCTGTTATACTCTCCCCAACCCAACTCCTCGGTCCGCGCGTCTTCTCCTGGTATGCTCACCCTAGCCATATGTTTATGTGACAATACGGTATTTTCCTGCCTCGTATTATAGGTATGTGTAGAAATGTTTAATATAAAACATATTTCGGGTAAAATATATCTTGTTTTTATACACAAACTCACGGCATATGTACTTGTTTTCATTATTTGGTGTTGTTTAAAGACTAATCAGCAACAAAACTTCACTGATAGTTTAATAATTTCCGTTTAAAATCGCACCATTATATCAACATTCTTCACTTAGAAAATCCAACATCACTTTTAGGAAGGCGTTGATGTATAAACAAAAGACACTGAGTGGCAGTGCTGATAGTTTCAAGTCCTGGCGTGTCATATAAAACACCCGACCAGAAAACAGGTTGTTCAAAACATATTCAAATGTTAAGCCTTCTCGTCTAAATTCAATTGATCACAGACTGTACTTAGAAGTCAGACACACTTCAATGACAAGTAATAAACGTGGTATAATATCCACTGATTACGTCACACAAGTTCGCATGTGTGTACAAAGGAGTGATTGTGCTAGCGAGTTGCTTATTTACTGTCTGAATATGCCGTGGTGTACTGTGTGATTATATGATCTAATTTCACGACATTTTAATTAGATCTCACCATTATTTACATTTGAAACTTTGATAATATGCTGAGACTTTACATGTTTAATAGTTAACCTACATGGTTCTCGTCGCTAATAATATGATCTTTCTCAATTTAAGATTCAAGTTTGTTACCATTGTCAACAGGTAACTCAGGAAATCACACTCATGTGCAAACACGCGTGCAAGGTTCTCACCATAAGCTTTGGACAGGGTCAAGGGTGATCAAGCAAATAGGCCGGGGTCAGGGCCCCGAAACGGGGCCAGTGCAAATATTTCAATACCTGTGTCACAAGACCCACAGGCATTGCATAACCCCAGACACGACATTTATGACAGGTAGCACGAACATATTCCCACAGAACAAAATCCCATAGTTCACTATAGCAAACATCATTTACCTACACGCTGTAAGTGTAATTTTTGTGTGTAACAATACCCGTTCTACCGTGCTATCCTTGTAATCAAATGAAGTGACCCGCACACATAGCCTTACAGTACTATTTAACTGCCAAATGTTGGAACATTGTGTCCTCTTGGCGTATTTTAATAACAACTCTCGTGGGCCTTCTCCCATAGAGGAAATTGACTAAAACATTCTAGATGTGCAGCAACTAGTAAACACTTACAGCGCCAGACGTGACCGTCCACAAAGTGAATTATTCACAACCCAGGATGTCTGCCCTTTCTTCTGAAACTATGCTGAAGCGAGTCTATCGAGTCGTAGGGATTGACTCGAGTCGGACTTGGATAACTCATTTCCATGACTTGCGACGTGACTTTACAGAGATGACTCAAGACCTGACATGGACTTGGAGGTCACTGTCGTCAGTGACGTGAGACGTGACTTGCTAGTTTGTGACTTGCCAACAAATCTGGTGGCTGAAACGTACACAAAACGAGACTACGTTGTTGTGACGGGCCGCCCAGAATACAGAAGTTATTACTTGCTATGTTTGACTAATGTCGGGCCGGGCAGCATCCGCCTAAATGTTCCGCTAAAGACTACCGCAAAAATAGACTGTTGTACCCTGGTGACTTGACTTCATAGTCACAGAAACTTGATTTGTATTTAGAGGTTACTTACTTGAGACTTGATTTGACTTGCCAGTTCGTGACTTGCCAACCAGGCTGCAAATTCTATATGGATAGTTGTGAAGTGGTATAAAGGAATGGATACCTGAGCTACTTCATTGTTGTTTACGACTTGTATCGTCTTTGTAGCATTGCACTTGGGTAACGTATCACAGAACAAAACAAAACAAAACAAAAACGTTATTACGTTTTTAGACACATTTTCAATTCAACATTTCAATTCAACAAAACGCACCCCTATCCCATTAATGCGTGGGTTATAATATTATGTTTTATATGAATTTTATTGAAATATTCTAGTCTAATACCGATCTTTGTAACCTATTAACCTACCTTCTACCTAGGTTATATATTATTATGAAGAACCTTCCACCTCAAAATCCCACTTCGCCCTATCTTTTAAGCCAACCTCCGAATTCACACCTATTTCTGAGGTCAACTTCCCACCCCACCAAATTTTAGGACGAACCTCCCACCTCCCACTTCCTGACACACACACACACACACACACACACACACACACACACACACACACACACACACACACACACACACACACACACACACACACACACACACACTCATACATGTTAACAATGTGGCAAATACGTCAGTTTTTCTAACCACGCATACTGCAAATGCAGTATATGTATTAATATGACTGATTTATAATATAATTCACTGTAATGTATTTGCATTCTAAGCAAAGCAAACCGGGGATGCCGATATGTTAGTTATCAAGTTCATCGACCGCCTGGCATTATCAATAGCATTTACGAAGATTAATTAAAATCACATTTCCACTAAATCTTTAGTGGTCTGATTTCTTTTTCTGTTTCTTCAATAACGCCACTGCTTCCTGCTGCATGTCAGTAACATGTTCACCGTGAGTCTGGCGATCGCCCATCAGCCATCTACATCTTCACGGAGGAGTGGCTATATATCGGTGGTGAAGCTATGGAGGTAACGGACACATTTTTTTCTTGGTATAGCATTTGACAACAAGGTGACGTTTGGTCCCCATGTTCAAGATGTGTACAAAAAGTGCCAGCAAAGATTGTACCTATTAAGAAAACTAAGATCGTTTCAGGTTGACCCCAACATTCTACTATTGTTGTACATAAGTATTATAGAGTCAATGTTGACATATTGTTATATCTGTTTTTTTTCTCAAACAAAATATGGTGAACGAGGGTGAACGAAATTGCCCAAGTTTCGAAACGGCGTCCTCTCGACCGACAGGCGGGTGCTCTAACCATTCGACCACCGCTCCACACAAAGTCCTTTCGTTGTTCTCGCTCCAGATGGTATCCGTCCTTGCGGTTTTCGGATGTCATCTTCACACGTGTTGGTAGACCCTCCAGAATGCTTTATCAGGGACTTGAACCCTGGTGTTGTTGGTTGAAATCATCAATGTTTCATCTCGCTGTTACAACAGTGCTTTGCTACTGATAGTGTGGGCATTTTTAATCCCGAGACACCATCTCGTAGACAGGATGCTAACCAAGGCTGAAGAGGACCCATCCCCCTTGAGTGACAATACTGTGTCTGATTCCTATCCCTTGACCTGCCTGGCTTGATTGAGCCTACCAGGGACTTACATCCCCGTCCGTATAGCTCTTCGGTTTACGGGAGTACGCAAGCCTCCCCACTGCGACAAAGTGGTATTCGTGGGGAAGAAAACGGCCACATGACGCACATATATAGATGGATACGTATATATTCAGAAATTTATGGTGAAGTGATGGGCTGAAAACCTGTCAAAAGTGGGCACTGACACGAAAAAGGTTGCGAAATACGGCCTTAGCCAATTATAGCAATGATGCAAAAGTCGAAAGTTTATATTTGATTCAAAGCATATAATTATAACACTTGACTTAAATTACTTATAACCTTGTACTCCGTGTGGAGCATAGGTCGACCACAAGCTTCCTCCACTTGGCCCTGTCTCGGGACAACACTTCCAGCTGGCCCCAGGATTGTCCCAATGTCCGCCCTTCAGTCTCCACGGATCTTCTCCAGGTGGAGCGGGGTCTTCCTCTCTTCCGTTTCCCTTGTGGGTTCCATTTTAGAGCATGGCGTACTATGCCGCACGTTGGTTTTCGCAGAATGTGGCCCAGCTTGTGCTTGTCCTGTTCTTCTCCACATTTCTTCGTTTGTGATTTTGACCTGTTCTTTTAACACTAACCTACCAGTCAACCAAATCCAGTGTGGTTGCTACGGCAACTGAGCAGTCCATTGGGAATATTCAATCGGTCATGGTTGTTTAACATTTCGTGTACACTCAAAATGGAAATTTGTGTATTCGATATAAATTATTAGCGAATAATACTTGCTGCCTACCGTGCCAGGCATATCAAAAAAACATTACTCATGTTGTCCGGCTAAGACACTTGTTCGCAAATATTTTCATTTTAACAAAAAATATTCTATTCTAAAAAGTCCACCACCCGTTCAAGCAAAGCTGCCTGTTTGACACAGTTTCGAATATGCTTTTTACTCCGTTATTAAGCATGGTGTTACAAAACATGTGCATTACTCATCAGGCGGATTACAGTCACAGTCACCAAAATAACTTTTAAACCATGAAATAATTGTTAATAAACGGTAATCCGGGCATCTAGTTTGATATCACTATAATGATTTGACAAACTAAGACGGTAAATTTTCAAGTTGTGTGAACACACATGTGCAGGTTAAATAATTCGAGCCATCCTCTGACCTTTAAAATGATAAGTTTCGTGAATATCTGTCAGTTCAGATGTTGTATGAAGATAGTGAATGTGCAGTGTTAGTCTCAAGGTCAAACCCGGAGTTAAACAACGAGATATAATACCTGGATTTATATTCTTGATGGTAGTGGACTGGGTAATGACAAACACAACATCAGGAATGAAAACAGGGATAAGATGGAACTTCATATCAAAACTAGAGGACAAGGACTTTCCGATGACATAGCACTCATGTCATCATGCTACACACACACATGCAAACAAAGACAAGACAACTAAATCAATTTGCAGCAAGGACAGGACTAAGAATAAATAAAAAGAAAACCCAAGTATTGATGATCAACAGTAAGTGCAAAAACAGAATACTAATTGATGATCAAGAACTAAAGGAAGTGGACAAGTGTAACTACTTGGGTGGTAACGTCAGTAAGCAAGGAGGAGGCGGCAATGACATTGTTAATAGAATTCGTAAAGCTAGGGTATCTTTCATGAAGCTAAAGCAAATATGGAGTTCAAATATATACACATTGAGATCTAAATTGAGGCTTTTAACACACTTGTTAAAATAGTGCTGTTGTGTGGAAGTGAAACATGGAAAATAAATGAAGGCGACAATAGAAATTGGATACATTTTTTTCAAGTGGTCAAGACAAATCCTACAAAAATAGATGGCAATACGTTGTATCAAATCAAGAGATTCTTGCAAAAAAAGTTTTAAAACAATCAGCACCGAGGTCAAGTTAAGAAGATGGACATGGGTGGGACATATCCTACGAATGGACAAGAACAGCAAATGTGAGACGGCGTTGACCTGGAGAAAGGTTGGTCGACCAAAGACAACATGGCGATCAACTGTTGAAAATTAAAGACGCATGCTGGAGTGGAACTGTTGGAACGAGAGAGAGACATGTAGCAGCGAGCTGGAGGAGATGCACTTCGGCCTTATGGGCCACTGTGCCCGAAGAGGACAGGTGAAGGTGAATGAATATCAACCTTGCCATTCAGGACATTTGCGAACAGCTGCTGACAATTTCAATACTTGTTGACAAAGACTGTGCACAGTTGTACCTTTACAGCGAGGTTAATACGTCAATTGTAATACAACTTGTTCGGTTCGATCGATGCTCTCACACATCTCATTTGACCGATCACTTGTTTATTGATTTGCTGGGATTTCCTTTTATTTTACAAAGGATTGTTGTTTCTTATTTGGACCATGTCCATCCAACACATCAAAGCCTTAGTAACAGTTCATTCCGCATAGCGAAATGCCATGATAAATGAATGAACCTTATTATTTTATATTACCGTTATTGGTTGTTAAGCTGCGCGAATGGCGATAAAACCATGACTTAGGACGGACAGTTTGTCAGACCGTGAGTGT
Organism: Lamellibrachia satsuma; assembly: GCA_033239005.1. Taxonomy (NCBI): domain Eukaryota; kingdom Metazoa; phylum Annelida; class Polychaeta; order Sabellida; family Siboglinidae; genus Lamellibrachia; species Lamellibrachia satsuma. Next base: position 1,931,781 of record BSQZ01000065.1, read on the forward strand.
TATTATGCGCCGCATGTCGTAACTTCAGCAACAGTTCAGCGCCATAGACGACAGTGTAACTGCACGCGCAGCTGGTTGATGGCGCCACCGATTGCCACTGTAATTTATGTTCAGCACAACGCGACGGGTACAACATAAAAGTGCGAATTCCAAAGACGCGTGCTGTACTTTTTACTCACTTATTTTCTACAGTGTAATCGGGCTTTAAACGATTGCTGTTAAGCTATGAAATTCAATACCGAGGCAATTTCGCAGATTGGGTTAAGCAATTAACATATTACCAGCAACAGGACAGCTATCCGGCTTAATTTTGCAAAATAATGCAATTATTTTGTACTGTCCTGCTATGAAGGTGTTTTAAACCAGACAGACAAAAAGAGACAGACAGACAGACATAGACCCAGACAGACAGAGAGACAGAGACAGCAGGAGAGGGAGAGGGAGAGAGACAGGGGGAGGGGAGAGAGAGAGAGAGAGAGAGAGAGAGAGAGATTGTGTGTGTGTGTGTGTGTGTGTGTGTGTGTGTGTGTGTGTGTGTGTGTGTGTGTGTGTGTGTGTGTGTGAGAGAGAGAGAGAGAGAGAGAGAAACAGAGAAACAGATAGATAGACAGACAGACAGACAAACAAACAGACAGACATGTGTCATCCAAAATATAAACAGACAGACAAAGAGAGACAGACAGACAGACATAGACCCAGACAGACAGAGAGACAGAGACAGCAGGAGAGGGAGAGGGAGAGGGAGAGAGACAGGGGGAGAGAGAGAGAGAGAGAGAGAGAGAGAGATTGTGTGTGTGTGTGTGTGTGTGTGTGTGTGTGTGTGTGTGTGTGTGTGTGTGTGTGTGTGTGTGTGTGTGTGTGTGTGTGTGTGTGTGTGTGTGTGTGTGTGTGTGTGTGTGTGTGTGTGTGTGTGTGTGTGTGTGTGTGTGTGTGTGTGTGTGTGTGTGTGTGTGTGTGTGTGTGTGTGTGTGTGTGTGAGAGAGAGAGAGAGAGAAACAGAGAAACAGATAGATAGACAGACAGACAGACAAACAAACAGACAGACATGTGTCATCCAAAATATAAACAACGAGCAAGATACAAAACTAAAATCAGCGTGTTATTAGATGAATTACAGTATGGCATTTAGAAAAGAATGGTTTGATATGGTAATAACTGGTCTGGGTTGGTGTTCGATTACGACAAATATCAGATGTCCAAAATTGGAAATCAGTTGTCACAAAAGGCAGTCGATGAACTTAACATGTTACGACAACAATTCCTTTGATCAATGCTGCTATCGCAATCTTCGGCGACTGTTCGTAAATCATTGTTGCCGGTGCGACACCTGGTGTGTCATGGCTGGTTTATATTCTATCATCGATAAAACAATGAATAAAATACGTGTATCATAAAAACAAGATGGCGTTTCAGCATGGCATCAACAGCTATCGTATATAATATAGACTGAGAATACTACTCAAAGGGACACCGGGCATCTTTCCTGTTGGTCGTCTGGCTATAATCACTGTCAACAGTATTGTGTGATTTCTGCCAATTCGTCAAAGTAAAGAACAACAACACTGCATTTTTATTTAAAACAACGAATAAAACCATTGTTGTTGTAGACAACAAGCTATTGTTTTGTAAACATCCGGGAACTTCCCGGTACCCACGTGAAATCCCCACACATGAACGTCATGTGACTAGTCTATGATGCTCTATGAAAGAAAATCTAGTCATAGCGTTACGGGAAAGTAAACAGGCGCTTGCATGAATTGTGTAGTATACCAAGTATGATGGCATCGATATTATGACATGGGTTTGTAAAATATCAAGCAAACGTGCACCTAATATGAAGTATGGTGCTTCGCTGGCAGAATTTTTATTCAAATTCGTGTATTTGTTATTCTGAATTGATTGCAAATTAATTAAAATGTTGTTGATGTTTCGATAATTTTATATGGTACCAGTATTCTAAAAGTTCAGCGTTCATTCTTCAAGAATTGTGTATACAACAACGTGTACTATACTATACAACCTGAACTATATGCTTAAGCCCTACTTTTAGAGAGCTTGAACTATTTGCGTTGTTCGAAGGCTAAGATGAATTAGACTTTTGTGAACAGTAGATGTAGAAACGTGCGTAATATTGAGGCAACATTACTTGAGTAAACATAGTATTTTTAGCTTCTCCCAATGCACGTCATGTTGTACCATTTTGTGAAAAAAATCCTAGATAAATACTTATCGTGGACGTTTCATAATATGTCAAAATGCCACAAATGTTGTCCATATTAAATCCACGTGCAACACCAATAATAATAATAGGAGAATGTGAAGAAACTTTGAAAAACAAGGAATAGTTGTGACACACCCATAATTACGTTGTGCCGTGGTGTATCTGAAGCAGTTTGTCATGCTAAATGCGTCAGAGAACCACACTGAGGCCGGGGTATATCGTGTTCGTGTTGATAAATGAACCTTTATCTAACATATAAACATAACATAATACATTTTAAAAAAAGATGTGTTAATCACATGACGAGATCTCAACCCCAATGTCTCGCCAGATCCTGTAAGCTTTAGAAAACAGTCAATATGATATAAATTAACCATACGACTGCCTCTTCATGCCAAATGGTGTTTAAATAACATATAAAAGTTTTTTTTGCTTTGTAGAAATAAACAATTAGTTGTATGTTGAACAAAATGTCCCGAAGTTTTATTAAAATATCATCATGAGGTAATTGTTTTTCTGAATGTCAAGGTTTTAAAACCAATCCAACATATTAGCATTACCTACAGGTGAATATAAAAGCAACGTTATACGATCTAACTACACCTTGATCAATACCACACAAACACAAGGATAAGACCGCACCAATACTTCCACTATAGACTCACAAGTTTTACAGACTCTTCTAACGGATTGGCGCAAATACGCTACTCACAACTACTCCTTGTTTAAAGTAACACCTCGGCCCTATTTACATGGCTCCCTTATTATACGTCTTTGCGCTTTTATATTTATATTTTACCAAACTTGCGCCAAATGAGCGCACTGACGTCAGCGCAGCCAGGTTTTTCCGATTTGAGATCAATCAAAATCATTTGAAACGACCCCATGTATGTCACGGGACCGCGCAGGTCAGTAAAACATAACACAAGAACTATTTTTCTTGGAAATATTGACAAAATGAAGACGTAAAAGCAATAGTGTTTTCACGACAAAAGTACAGGAACAAACACGTGTTACTGATGTTTTGCCGAACGTGTTAACATAACTATTGACCCGACAGTCAAGTGCCACTTTCACGCCGCTGCACCAGTGACTGCTCGTGAAATATTGCCCTCTTCATATAGTTTAATCGATATCATTAATAAAATTGTTAACAATACGCACAAAAACATAAATACAATAGTGAATAAATTATATGTATGAAAAATTAAGACATTGCTATTTGCCCTTTTATGTGTTTTACCTTTCTATATGTGACCTGTCCCTAGGAGATTGAATGTTTATTTCTTTGAAATTGCTTACGCGGCCAACCCTTATACAGTTGTAGCTGCGTCGTTTTTAGCAATATTCATCATTCTTTCAGAAAGCAAAAATTATCGTGTGTTAATAGATTTCATGGCCTCTAATCGTGCCTTACTTAAGTTTCAACATGATATTATTGGTTATAATATATTTATTAAAAAAATATCTTGTTTTTGCTGTCTCCACTCAACACATACCCATTCAATCATTCTTCTATCTCAGTTCTGAGATTAGCTATTCTTCGTTGTGTGTGTCCAACTATAGTTGACTTTCATGTCGGTATGCAATATGTTTAATGAAATTTGAAAATGCTGTTTGTAAACAGTGTAAATATATTGTTTTCCCAATTCAATTTAATTTAATTAATGTCAAGCCTTTAAAAACAATGTCTTCTTAATATAAAGCTTTCTTTCTTGGGCGTACTTAGTAGCCATTAACATCTGCCATTTATCACAGTGATTAACTACTGTAAGGGAAGGCAGTGTTAGTTGAACCACTGGGTTAGTTGAATCACTCATGTTTCCCAGGAACCTACAGCAGCGACAGTTACTCGGGACCACCCAGTGAGTGAACAGGCTCTTAGAACACGATTGATGCCGTTTGTCACAACGGTCAGAAAATGTTAGTTAAAAGTATGTTTTTATTCTTTTCATAAATGTTGGTGTTGGTGATTAATGTCTGTTGTGTGTAAACTATCATCGCATGTGACTAGACTCTATTGTATGTGTAATGGTATTAACTATCCACAGGGAAGAATATTATTTTACATCACTTTGCACATTAATGATAAATTAAATAAACACACTTTTTTCGAAACGAGGCCGCCTAAAGCCCAGGAGGTAGTTGAGCCACGTAAAGCCCAAGGGGTAGTTGAGCCACGTAAAACCCAAGGGGTAGTTGAGCCACGTAAAGCCCAAGGGGTAGTTGAGCCACTTAACACCCAAGGGGTAGTTGAGCCACTTAACACCCAAGGGGTAGTCGAGCCACCTAAAACCCAAGGGGTAATTGAGCCACCTAAGCCCCAAGGGGTAGTTGAGCCATTAAAAGAGCAAGGGTGTAGTTCAGCAACGTAAAGCCCAAGCGGGTAGTTAAGCCACCTAAAGCCCAAGGGGTAGCTGAGCCACCTAAAGCTCAAGGGGTAGTTGAGCCACTTTAAGCCCAAAGGGGTTGTTGAGCCACCTAAAGCCCAAGGGGTAGTTTAGACATCTAAAGCCCAAGGGGTAGTTGAGTCTGGCTGGCTGGTTGGCGGGCTTGCTTGCTTGCATTCTTTCCTGCTTGCTTACTTAATCTTCTTCGTGCCTACTGACACATCATGCAGAAATAAAACATAGCCACTTCTGTCGGTCTGTAGCTTGTTTGGCAGCCTAGCCCCAGCTGAGGTGTTATTTTTTTGTCGTCCTCGTTTTCGTTTTCAAACGGGGTTCCACCTCAATGCTATGTTCGATATGTTGTCCTCATATCTTCATAAAACGTGGCCGATCCATCTCCATGTTCTTGTGGTGGGAAAATTATCCACGTTAATGTGCTAGTTAATTTAAGAAGATCTTTGTTGGAGATCTTTTGTGGCCAGGATTTTCGAATGATTTTCATAAGCATTTTGCATGTTGTCTGAAATCTGTCAGTCATACGCCAGCAATCTGAACCATATAGCAGAGTGGACTGAACGCAACACTGAAATAGCCTCACCATCGTTCTTCTTCAATATATAGTTGATCATGGTCTGAAAAATGCTCCTCTGGTCCTATTCGTGCGATTTTTTATGTTAATATCGGCTCCTTCCTGTTTGCAAACTATGCTTCCCAGGTAGGTGACGGCAGCAGTTATTTCCAGGTCTTCTTGATCGAGATAGACTGATACAGAATTGTTGTGGTTCAGCCTTGGATTTTGTTTCGTTGATCTTGAGGCCTATCTTCTGTCTGATTTCCTTGAGTCCGTTCGTCTTTTCTTGCATGTCTTGTTGTCGCGTACGTGATATCAGAGGGCTACGTCATCAACGAAGTCAACATCCTCGAGAAAAGAAACTATTATCCATATAATTATTCCTGTTGGTCCCTCTGTTTTCCTCTTCATAATACAATCTATTGCAAGGTTGGATACGACTACTGACATCACCCAACCTTGCCTCATTCTTGATTTTTTAACATAAATGTGATATCTGATTGTCTGATGGTGCATGTGTAGTTCTAATAGAACAACTTGATGAGGTCCACAACATGTGTCGGGATTCCATATATACGTAGTATTGTCCAGGGACTCAGAGTCTCTATGGATGTCATCGTATGTTTTTTTAAAAGTCTACACAGTTTATGCACATTTCTCCCGTCTATTCAGAGCCCTGCTTAATGTTGTTTATGGGAGTGAAAATGCGGTCTTCATCCTTTTTGGAATCCAGCTCTATTGCTAAGCTGTCCACGCACGATCTCTTGTATGGTCTTGCTGACCTCTTCACTTGTTTATTTGCTTCCGTGTAAAGAATTCCGTATATTTCCTTCAATCTCTGTGACTTCGCTTTCATCCATTGTGCGTTTACTTGCTTTCTCTTCTAGGTGCATTTCCATGTGTCTTCATTTAATGAATAGTAGATCGAAAAAAGCGGCTGAAAATGTTGTTGCTCTTTTTTTTCTGAAATCCTAAGTGAGGCTGGCATCGATACTGGTCGATTTCGTTTTTCTTATGCCCATAATAGTGTTGCGCACTGGTGAAGAATTGCATGGCGACCTGCTCTAATTTCAGCTACATTAATGAAATGGAGTGATCTGTCTATATTTCTTTGCAACGACTTTCGGGGAAAATGTGTTCTTGTCGAAACGTAGAAAACATGACCCATTTACCTTTAAATGTAACAGTGATGTCACACACACACACTCACACTCACACACACACACACACACACACACACACACACACACACACACACACACACACACACACACACAGACACACACTCACACACACACACACACACACACACACACACACACACACACACACACACACACACACACACACACACACACACACACTCACACGTACACACACACACACACTCACACACACACACACACACTCACACGTACACACACAGACACACACACAAACACACACACACACACACACACACAGGAGGAAGACGACCAACAGAGCGGTCTCTCAAGAGAGCTTTTCTCCCCCAAAATAGATTAGTCTGCACGCATGTATCAAGCACATACGAACGCACGCGCGCGCACGCACACACACACACACACACACACACACACTACACACACCAACACCTCAACACCCAACCCAATACGCACGCACAAACTAACACATAATTACGTGTACAAATATAATCGTGAATATGTTATATGTACATATTGTTACCGAGGTATATGCGTAGACCCTATGTACAATTGTGTGTGTGCATACAATTGTATATGTATAACGCTTCGATTTATCCATGTGTTCGGATTAAGTGTTCACACAGGGCGGTACATTGGCGCCGTCGCCAGGATCGCATCCGTGACGTCATTTGCTCTGCAATAACACAATGTAATGTACGTAGTACGATAGTATTACTGCGTAAAAAAGCGATTACAGCGATATATCACCTGGTGAAAACAGACCATAAATTTATCAGAGCCCTGGACATCGAAAACAAGTGTCCTGTTTACGAAGAACGTGTTGACGTGTGCTGGTGTGATATCCCAGTACAATTATGTATGTATCACAGAAATATATACTGTATCTATGCAAAATATGAGAGTACACTATGTAGGCAATGCCTACGCGATTACGCTTCTTTTTATGTCATGGATTTTTAATTGTGCGTGTCTATTGATTGGAGTCAGTGGCTGTAGGCGGTCGCCAGGTGGCCTAACAAAGTTGCATCATTAATCAACCTCCCCGCGTCACGACGAAAAAGACAATCAAGTGCGCAGTAAAGCAACACCTACATGAACCATAGAACGATCGCTGCGCCTGCTGCTTCAAGCGCCTGACTTCCTACGGGTTCCACTCCACAGGTATAAGGGTGATCAATTACGACGGACAAACACCTGAATCCACTTGTCGATGATACAGTGTGGGTTGTCATGGATCTATGACGTGTGCCTATCAATCTGCGTCACCTGTTCTTGCCCGACCGCGCCTACATGTGTCCTCGCCCAGTGCTGATGCCGCGTAGACAATAACTACTGACGGTTTCGTCGCATCACTTGCTTTCTTGGTGACAGTCAAGCATTCGTCTTCAATTGTGCACCATCGCTGGCGAATATCAAGGCAGACGATAAGTTCCAGAAAAGACATGTCTACGATGCACTTACTAGTTGCTTGTCTGGTTTTGCTAGCTAGCGCACGATTCTCCAAAGGTAAGACTCTATAATACGCCAGTGTGATGCAATTCTTAACCTTGCGTTTCTCTCTCTTGTAGTAACAGAATCGTTAACTTCGACGGATGTTGTCAAATAGTCCAGCTGATTGAATAGCAGACAATTAAATCGAACAGCTGCACATATTATGGTAACCGCAGGGAAGGGGAGGCGACAGGAGGGAAGGAGACATGTGGGAAACAGGAGGGAATGCGATAGGAGGGAAGGTTACGGGAGGGACGGCGACAGGAGGGAAGGAGACGGGGTAGTACAACCGCTATAGTTGAGAAATACTAGCATATAATCAGGACGGTTGTATGGGTAATGCTGCAGGGAAGTTTTCAAGTA